>JAEIII010040099.1:0-14911 GCA_018905755.1 Drosophila ohnishii | reverse complement strand
AATAATTTTTTAATATCCCAATTTAATTTAATTCTTTCTGCGCACTTATCGATACATGCTGTGCACTTTTACAACAACTGTGCACTTTTCAGATATCAAATTTCACCGGGTTCCCCCATATGCATATATAAACATTGTATACCACAATATGCCTTTTAAAAAGCCCTTTAAAAACCATTAAACCCGCTGCGGCGCAAATTAATGAAGTTAAGTGACTGAAAAGGGTTGCGTTGCGAGCGAATCAAAAGATTGAAAGATACAAAACGCAGACACGCTTAACAACAGTTAACGTCAGCGAAGTTACTTGCAGATGGGCCGGCTGGCTGCTAAAATTATTAATTAAATCATTAACTTAATAAATTATGAATTAACCGGCAAGAAGGAGAGGGATTGCTCAACACGCATGACTCATTACAAAATCGAGCAGCAAATACAAACAAAAAGCTGGCAATGTGCGAAAAAGCGGCGGCAATTAGCATGTGGCACTCTGGCTGCAAAACGCATTCGCCAAACACTTTCCCAATCATCAAAGTCATTCATATGCCTTTCAACTGCACGCGCGTGCAGAGACTGTGCACAGTGGTGAAGAAGGGATAATTTGTGGGCAAAATTGATTTATTAAAATTTTATTAAGAAGCTAGTAAAGCAGTGAAGGAGTCATTTCCGACCCCATAAACCACATATATTCTTGATCAGCATTAACAGGCGAATGCATTTTTGCCCTCCTGAAAACCCTCCTCCCAAAACTTAGTTACAACCACTGTCCACCGGCCTGTGTCCCGAATGTATCTGCAAGATACAAGCACACGCTGTTGATATATTAATGATGATTTCTCGTTTTTCGTTCGTGTCTATTTGAATTGCATGATTCAACACTCAGCATTGGCTTTGGCAGCGGCAAACTGCAGCTAATGTGCCGCACTGCGTATCTGTATCTGTTTACATTGGCCCCTATCTGTATCTTTGCATCTGTTTCTTTGTATCTTCGAGGGGTATCTGCATCTCGTGCACGTAGCTTTCAGCTTTCTGCTTTCAGCCTTACCGGAGGGGGGGCGTTACTTTTTTGTAATCCAATTAACGCGCCCGCTGCTCAAATGAACCATAATTCCATCTCCTTTGTAACGCTAGATATATATTTTCTATTTTATTGACTGTTTGCATAAATAATAATCATGCCGGTTGATTATCCGTCGTCGATTATGCGGTGCCATGGGAAAGGCAAACTGTGCGAAACTTTTACTTCTGGCAAACGAGTGTGAAGTGCTGCCACCGATGGGGTATTGACTATATGCAAAAATTGTGTAATCCCCCTCACTGGCCAAGGTCGATTTATAGTTAGAATTGCACACGAGACGATCTAATGAAATGGTAAACAGTGAAAGAAAATTATGAACCAAGTTTTGTGATCATTTAATCATTTATTTTTGATGTAGACTTGGGAATAATTGGGGTGGGAATAGATGGAAAGTATTACTTTTCGAGAAGATCCTCTAGAAATATCACTTTCTAAACGTTGTTAAGGAAATTGTCAATAGAAAGTATGTGTCATACTTCTATTATATTTATTTATTTTGATTTAATTTAATTCTTTCCAAAAACGACTTAATAAAAACCCACCTTTCCTCAGTGTAGTATTCAACCAACGAATTGAAAACAAAATTTGCCCCAAAAATCAAGTCAATTCGAATTGGCGAGCGTTTAAATTCATCCCCGCCAGCTATGATATTTTAAGATCTCCTCTAGACAGACAATCATAAAGATGATAATGATGATGGGGGAACAGCCTCAAAATAGAGATCTTCCGAGGTGAGTCACACACCTTTTGGCAACGTTGCCCGTCGCCGTTGAGTGATTGGTCGTTTGAAGATTTATTCATGCCGCAAAATGCAATGCAAAATACGCGCCGTGTATATTTCTTTGGCATTATTTACGTTCGTTGCTCAAGACATTTGACGCTAAATGCAATTTAAGGCCAATAAAACAAAGCGTTAAACTCTCATTTGAATACACAGGCTCATTATGCATGCGGCGTCATATCGCCAGAACAGCGGGCAATTGCTCAAAAAAAAGGAATAAAAAACCATCAGAAATTGCCTCAAAGACACACAAAAAGATCGCCATAAAAAACAGAGCTAAATTTGCATACAAGGCTCCGGCTTCGCTAAAAGCCTGGGAGTGCCAGGTCTGGGGTTCTGGCGGCTCCCTCGAGGTGACAACGAATCGAACGCCATCGCATCCGAGCTGGATTTGCAGGGAATGCCACGAGTATTGATGCCTGACACACTGACACTGACTGGGCTTTAGCTGGATCTTGAAGCCGTAAGCTGTCAAGGCACTTGGAAAAATCTAAAAAGTAATCTTTGGGTTTTTGCCTAGCTTATAATAAAGAATACATATTTTTATAAAATTTTAAAAATATTTGGAATATTGCCTGAGGTGAAAAAAGGGTCAGTAAACACTGCATATTTATTCTATAATTAATTTTGCATAATAAAAATTGCATTTCCCTGAAATAATAATTAAAATTTCTGCTTTTGTATAAACGGAAGAAGATTTAAGAACAGTTTAAAATGAATACTTTTGATATATCTTAATTCCTTAATTTTTAGATAAGTGTCCTTGGAATACCCTTCCTTTAAAAATCCCTTTTAATTCCTTTACTCCCTCGATATACTATTCAATTTAATTATACAAAATTCTCCCAGTGCATAGACCTCATGAAGCTTGAGCTGTGACTGACTGAATCTGAAGTCGAGGCTGCGCCTAATTGATTAATTGCAAAACAACAACGAAACACGATTTGCATTTGGATTTCGATTTTGGATTTTCGATTTTTTATAGCAGTATGTTTGCTGTATGTTTGTTGTATTTTTGTGTTTTTTTGTTGCTTTTAGAATGCAATTGGAACTGTCAATTTGCATTTAATTCGGCGAAAATAAATTGCCGCCTGACTCACGACTTGGCTTTGGGGCAAAAGCGCCTGCAATTTGGTGTTTAAACTGTGAGCAAGGCTGAGATTATACATTAAACATTTCTGATCTGATTTCTGATTTTTCGATGCTGCGATGCCCTGCATAAGCAAATTGAATTTTCCAATATTGAAATGCTAATTAAAGCCAGCCAAGCCATTAATAATATTTTTTTGTTGGCCATAAGTTGACCTTGCCATAATAAAACACATGCCAGTGTCGCATAATGCAAGGGGGATTACATGTTTGGCTGGACAAGCGGCTTACAATTTACATTGCAGTTAACCAACAACAGTCGTCCGTCTGCCCCTCCGTAAAAGCCAAGAGCTTGCAGCTGACCGGAGCAGCAACAAAGTGTCGATGTTAACATCAGGCCCGGCGACAAAGTGAGGCAGATAACTGCGGTTTTTAATCAAATCAAATGCAAAGCCACGGCAGTGCCACAGTAATGTAATAGCAAACAGAGACAGCAGACAGCAGGCATACAGAGAGGGAAAAATATGGGTAAATTTAGAAGTATATTTAAGGTTTAAGGCAAGTTTAATAAAGTGAAAACTTAGCTCTTAACCATTAGAACAAAACTAACCATGATATCCTTGTTAACTTGTTTGATATTCATTCTTTCAATGGCAGATAGCAATTTCCTATAGGTTTTTTATATTTTTTAAAGCTGAATTTAAACCCATGCAATTGTCTACTTGTAAACCTTTGAAAACATTTCCAATTTTCCTTGACAAAAATATTTAATTTTGTATTTAAACTTTATATTTTCCCACCTCTTCGTAAGACCTTCCTTACTCCTTTCCTTTCCCAAACGACCCTTTCTTTTGACACTTTTTTTGTCGTCGATAATCGTTTCCAATAATTATAGACATTTTTTGCTGTGCAACAACAGTGCCTGCAACCAAATGGAAAGTGTTAAAAATCTGATAATCATGCGGTGGCGATGTTTTTCACATGCCTGCACACATTTCTTCCCGCTTTTTGTTTTGCATGCCGCTGCCTTGCCAGGTAAATGAACTTATAATTGGCCATAGAGTGTAGTATGCCTCAAATGTGTTTTGATGATGCGTTGCTGCAGCGCCATTGTGCAACTCGATGTTGAAAGTTTAAAGAGAAATAAAAGCCAGGCCCCGGCGGTGGTCTCTGCAACAAAGTTGCAACCGTCCAAGTGTTGCCTTAAACAATTAAAATGCTGCAATTTTTCAGCACATTTCAACGATTATCGCAGGCTGCCACACAGAGCAAACAGAAAGTGATAAATACTGGCATATCGATGTGAGTATATCTCACTCTCCCCGCGATGCGATAACACCCAGGCCATGGCTAAGACGAAGCCCAAGCCAAAGGCGAAGGCGATGGCGGTGCCGAAAGCCGGGTAGCAAGCAGCCCGCTGAAAAAGCCAGGCTCAGCTGTGGCAAACTTGAGCAAAATGATAATAAACTTTCACGCCCATTAATTGGCTTCGCATATGCACAGGCATGGGGACAATTGGGGTGAGTGGAATGGGTCAGACAAAAGTAATAAAAATTCTAAAAAAATATATAAAAATTTATAATTTTAATAGAAATAATAAATCCTTGAACTGCATTGAATATTGTTGAATATATTTATTTAAAAACCCTTTAAATATGTTATTTTCTTAGAACTAAATCTCCTTTTAAAAATCCCTTTTATTTCAATAAGAATTTTAAGCTAAAACCCCCCTTTTTCACCCCTAATTTCTTACCCTCTGCTGTGCCATGTTTTATTTGCTGTTGCCGCAACTGGCGCTGACCACTTTTATAGCATGCAATTCGTCAGCCAGGCGAAGCCGTCTGGAAGCCTGCAAAATGCCGTGTCCCAGCTGGAATTAAAAACAAAAAAAAAAGGTCATAAAACAGTCTGATGGACGGTGGGCAGAAATGCAATGCAAACAAAAGTAAAAACACTTTCACTGCAACCTTGAGATATACAGCCTTCGGCACATCTCACACACATCTCCGGGATCTGTCTGTCGTTCAATTAACCGCATTTATTTTCAACTCTTGGTGAAGGATTTCATTTCAAGTTCGATTATGCAAGCGCCAACACCGAAAAAAGTTCTGTGCGCATGCAAAACAAAGGACTTAGGCAACGAACTCGTTCCGCCTGCTGCAGTCAGTCCATTTTCAATGGACGAAATTAACAAAATCATATATCACAAGGCAGTTGGTCATCTCGAGCGACCTCCCAGCAAGCAGCAGCAGCAGCAGTAAGCAGGAAGATGGAATATATATGGTGGAAGATGGAAGATTGAAGATGCCTCCAGCCGGTTATCCGCTTGTTGTTGCCTTGATTTATGCCTTGCACCAAATGAAATGAATTGTGTAACCTTTTCCGCTGACTCCGAAGGCTTCTCATGAAACACGGAAAGAAAATTAAATTAAATTTTTGATAGAATAATGTGAAAATTTAATTAAATTACAAATTTAAAAATAATAATATATCAAAAATATACCGAAAACCCACTCTTCCCTCAAGTTTTCCAAGCTGATAACTATTTAAAAATTATTTTAAAATTCCCCATTAAAAATCCGCCTTAAAAGTTGACCCTAATTTGGTTCTGTGCACCAACAGTACAAGACACACACAGGGCAAGTTAACGCGAAATTTCTTGTTTTTTTGATCGTGGGCAGAAGCCCGGCAGTTTGCCCCCTCATCTTCTGCTGCTCCTGGGGCTCTCTCCCCCCACATGCATCTACACATCTGCATCTCCAACCAAAGGCGGGGCTCCTCCGCAGATGTAGATGCTGCTTATCGCTGGCGGCGCATCGCAAGCACGTCGCGGCCATAAAGCAAATCAAATTGCAACAATTGTTGGTAATATGTTAATAAATTGTTGGCCCAGCAGCAGCCGAGAGCAGCCTCACTTTCATTAAGCTGTGTGCGCACTGTGCAGCCCCGAATGAGCTTCGTTTAAATCGAATTTATTACCAGACTTGTCCAGAAATCCCTGGGATGCGGCGATTGGATTGAATTGAATTGGATGGGATGGCAGTGTCATCGCCGAGGCGATACCCGTTTACGTATTTCATCAGCCGCAACTTTGCTGACTAATTCTGAAAGGCAATAGACATTCACTGGCATAAATATTTAGCAGTTTTCCCCTCACCAATCTGTGCAGTTAGAGAAATGTGTCAGCTAATAGGGGGGATTAAAGTTGGTTCCAAAGAGAATTGTTCCATAATTAAGCAATATAAAATGTGAATAATAATCACTCTTTGTTTACTATTATTGTTTATCTTAGTTAATTGTTTGAAAGGTATTTTAATTATATTGCTGGTACCAGTTTGTTTATTTCATCAGCAACTTTGAATGAGTAATTTAAAGGAAAAACTATAGACATTCACTGGCACACAAATTTGAAGGTTTTTCCAGCAGAAAAATGCAGTGAAAAAATTACAGAAAAAATTATAGATATTTTGACTATATTTTCATATCTTTAATTATTTTAGTTTAATTTTAATTAAATTATTTTGCCATATATACTTTTTTAAATATTGTTCCATATGTTTGTATTAAGTTAATGAATGCTCCAAAAAAATTATAAAAAATGGTAGATATAATTTATAATACATTTTAATCATTTTATTTGTTTTTAAAATTTGTATTTCCCAAATTCTTTAGTTTTTCCCTTAAAATTTCCTTTATTTTCCCACCACTTTTCAACCGCAGTGCAGCAATTAACATTGCAAAACGCATTGGGAGACGCTCGATTGCAGTTTCGTTTCGTCCAGAACTTCACCATCACCGTTTTACCAATTTATGTAATTACGAAAAATTATAGAAACCACATGTCGCTAATGGCTGGTCGATCAGTCGATGGATTTGCTGTCGACCGCAAGTATTCTCATGCCTGTCAATCGGCGCACCGATCGGATCGCGAGGCGGCTTTGAAGCGCTTGCGGCGAAAACTTATGAGCATTAGCCGTGAGTTTGGCATTTTAGCCAAATATGGTGCGGGATTTGAGCGGCGATTTATGTGATTTGTGCGGGATTTTGGCAAATGCCGCCCGCCCGCCTGCTAGCAGCAGGCCAATTGACTTGTTGTTGTTGGCCCCGGTAATACAAAAGTTTATGGGCCAAATCGCCTTTGGTTGGACGGAGAACCAAAGCGGCTTAAATCCGGCACAGTAGCCGGGCATGTGTTGGCTTTTCTATTCGGTGGGAGAAACGCAGTGGCAGCTGCCATAAAGTTGGGCATTAATGGCTCACCCTCTCCTCTCCCCTTCTGTGTGGGCAGCGTGGAAAACGAAACGAAAATGTTAAAGCTAATGTCAACCGCAGGGGAACTTGGAGCGGAGGTCAAGGCAAGAGGTTGTACACTCACTCACTCACTCCTCGACCTTGATGTCCGCGGAGAACAACTTAATTTTTTTGTAAGTTGTTGTATTTTTTTGTATTTTTTTTCCAGCCCAAGCAAACAAGCGTTGCTGATTTTCCACAATGGTTCGTCGCCCCCTTTCATCCTGTAATCCCGCAACCATGAATTATGCGCTTGGACCAACAGAAACCATTTAACGAAATGAGCAGCGCGCAGGCACAGAGCCATAATTATGGCAGAACCTTGAAGTGCATTTTTAATGCCAGTGCTTGTCTGATAAGATTAAGTCATGAAAAGGGCTGGGCTGGGCTGGGTTGGGTTGGGTCGGGTCCTGGTTCTCCGGCGGCTGGCTAGCCGCTTCTTGGCCGGGTTGTTAGCACAGGGTCCAAACGCGCGCTGTCTGCGAAAGTACTTAGGCCAGGTCTCGAGTGTGTCTACATGACTCTCACTTTTAGAGCCGCAAGGAAACACTAAAAGAAAAGTATAAACGATTTTTAAGCAAGATGGTCTTTAAATTAAGGGGGGCTAATATAGATAGAAGGCTTTTATTATTTGTAGTTTATTAGAAATTACAAGAAAGATATTAGTGGAAAATAAATCTTAATAAAATGAAGTTATTATTATTATGCTTAATTAAATTATTAGAAACATTAAATTAAATTCTTTACCGGCATTAAATTGTTGGTTAAATTTATATATTTTTTAGGCTGACATTCTATACACAAAAGAATGAAATTTATAAAATCCTTTCAGCAATCAAAAGACTTAGGCAACAAACTCGTTTTATACTCTCTATACTTCTTGAAATATATTTATGTTTTGGGGGAAATTCAAGCTTTTCTTATACCCTCTTAGTCGATATACTCTTAGCTTAATTTCTAGTTTAAAATTAATTACAAACTGTTGAAATGGTATGCTATTTTATTCATTATTTTAATGTACTTACCTATTACCCCAATTCCTTGTAAAAGCGTACACCAAACAATTTATAAAATTCTCCATTAATTATAGTTTACTTTATCAAAAATGTCAACAATTAACATTCCCTTTTATTCAAGTGTAAAAGGGGTATCCACTTCCCAAGGTTCGCCAAAAGAGCAATGTGGTTAATGCACATTTAAATGTCGATTTTGCAAATTGTTGGCCCGTTGTTGTTCAATTCCATTCCATTTCAATTTCAATTATGTTGCGCAATGCGTTGAAATTGCGCGTACTTGTTGTTGTTTTCGCCTAAAAAAACCGTCATTGGCTTTTGTTGCCCCTTCGGTTGTTGTTGCTGTTTGTTGTTATTGTGGCTGGCTAGCTTTTGGGCCCGAAAAAAAAAAAACAGCAAATTGTTTCCGCGTGTTGCAGCTTAATTGTCTCGAACAACATAATTCGCCTTCATTTGCAGGCAAAGTGCCCAAAAAACACAATTTCAGCCAAACAATTTTTATGTGAGGTAATTTCAATTTGTTGCCAAGCCGCCGCCAGTTGTCCGTTAGCCAGGCAAATTCTCACCAATCGAAAATATATATAAAATCCGGGGGGGAGGAGTATGTACACAAAATAATCGCAGAGAGAAAGAGAGAAGCCGAAGCACAATGAGGGAGAAATAACAAATAATGCCAATTCACGCAGTTTAAAACATTTGTTCGACATTTCAAAGCCCCGACAAACGCCCCACAAAAGAAAGGCATTCATTGGCATTCGCATTCCCGCCACCATTTCCATTCCCATTCCCCAAAACGAACTTCTTAGGGATGTACAAACATCGATAATAAATCGATAATATATTGAAAACATCGATGTAGCAATGCTAAAATATACAAAGAAGTGGTATTTAAAATTAAGACACCATCAAAACAATTTGTAAATTTATTTTGGACGATAGGTTCTGATATATTATTGTTATATTGATTTTAATTCCAATTTATTTATATATTTACCATCCCTACCGCTCCCCAAAACCCATATCCACAAGACCAAGAAACATAAAATGTCTTAATCAAAGCCAACAGAAGGTTGTTGACCTTGTCATGGAGCCAAGCGATCGTGATGTGGCCAAGTGGCCAAGTGGCCAACTGGAGTGCGACTAACCCAGCTCGGCAGCACTTACAACTTTGTCTTGGCCAAGCAATTAACTTATTTTTGCAGCTGATGAAGACAAACTGTGCCAACTGTGATTGCAATCGGCCAAAGCCACACAAGTTGTGTCGGGTACTGGGTACTGGGATTGGGATTGGGAGCTCTTGGCATTTCAATTTGCCATGTGTGTCTTTATTAGACACACGTGCCGCCTTTCCAGAAATCGAAATCAAAAGATGATGATTATGATTCCCACCAGCCTTGTTCTACTTGTGGGTTCACATTCACTGCTCACCGAACAGCAAATCAAATCACTGGCAAAGTGCTGATTAAACCAGCCAACTGGGACGGCGAATGAGATCCCAGCTAAATGTAATGAGTTGCAATGAAATGAAATGTATCCAGGCATTTGGAAAGTACACGACGACTCTTTGGGGTTTTTGTGATACCTTAACTGAGGGTATATGCCTTATATTTATGATAAAAAATCATTAAAGAAATATTTAGAAATATTTATTCCGAATTTTCTTGTTAAATAACTTGTTTAACTTTTATTTAATAAATTATTCAAGTAGTTTATGTTCTAATTTGTAAAATTTGTAAACGATGAATGTTTGGGTTTAGGTTTATTATAATTTCTAGTAAAATGTTTATTGAATTTAAGAAATTATCTTTAATTAATCAATGCCAAAGGGTATCTAAAAATCCATTTTCTTCACACAAAAACCTTTCTTTGCTTGTTTTCTTAGGTGCTTGTTACTCATGTTGGTATTGTTGTACTATAGCTGGTTGCGATTTCCGCGAAATGTTTGCCATGATTCACTGAACAAGCTCAGAAAGACATGTTCAGCAAACTGGAGCGGGAAATGGAAATGGAAATGGATCGGCGAATGCCAGAGAAAGGGGAAGATGGGGGAATGGATATATCCATAATTTATATGTAGATTATGCACTCGAATGTACGATTTGATTTGCAACTGTCAATGCATTTAGCTAGCTCTGTCAACTGATGGAAAGTTTGATGGAAAATAATGAAAGAAAAACGGTATATATCTAGGATTATTTTCACCTAAACAACATAAACTTTGAAAGCCTTTTTCCAAATGAAATACATTTACTAATTGCAAATGCACAATGTTTATCACTTGACGGCCGTTACAAGGAAAACTCATAAGCATTATCATTAACAATATTATTGTTGTTGTCATCAGCAGCAGCAGCAACATCTGCAACGGCAACGGCAACAGCAACATTTTGATGCTGGGAGGTAACATCATCAGCAAACACAACAAAATAACAAACAAACAAATAAACAGACAAACCAAGACCCCAAACGAGGCATCTCCATCTGCGCCTGCGCATAATCAGCCAGGCATTTAATAATTTTTATGTTTATATATTTATATATATTTGTTTGGCGGGCACCCACGCCGACTTGTCTGGGAAAGTTGCTGTTGGCTTTTTGTTGATTTGTCGCGGGGTTTGTGTTAAGTGGCCATCATTAGTTAAATATGTGCATTTTTCTTTAAGGATTTTCAACGGTCCACTGCCAGAGAGACGGAGAGATAAACGCCTGAAATATGAACAGCTCGTTAATGTTGATGCACTTTTTTTTTTTGCCGGCATCAAAGTTGTTGTAGTTGCTTTCAAATTGCCGTAATTCATAGGTGGTGGCACATGTAACTTTCCTTTTTTTTTTTAAGAGGCCTTTTATAACAGAATAAATGCACGCAGAAAAAAAGGGTTCTTAAATGTTCTTTAAGTAAGGATATAAATAATTTAACTTTTAAATTCTAGAGGGATGTTTCCAGCTTACTTTAGATATAAATTAGAATTTAGTTAAAATAAGAATTCTGAATTCAAACCACTTTTCTTTTAAATAGAATCTGTACCATGGTAATAGGAAATTCAAGAAAATTCAAAAATGTATATTTTAAGTTACACCCTTTTCCCCTCAGTGTCACCATACCCTTTTATTCCAGCCTCCCATCTCCTCCCCCACAAATTGGCGGCTCATTGAAATGCATTTGGCGGCAAGTTGCAGGAAATTGAGAGACAATTAACCTGATTAGCGTGTGCCCGGTAACTTTCGTGTCACAGCGTCTACTACTGTGCGGCGATAGCGGTACATTTTGTATCGTTAGTGGGCCCAGTTCCTCCGATATAGCCTCCCCCCCCCCTCGATTTCCGACGGTTTTACTGAGTCAGTGTGCCCGGCCAGATCATTAATCAAAGGCTGGCCTGGCCTGGTCGGCATCGGGAGCACAGCACGGATACGTAATTTAGTAGCCATAAATAAAAGAAACTACGAACTGTGCAAGCTGCTAGGCTGCGAGTGAAATTGAAATGTTTAAGCGATGAGACAAATGCTCGACTTGATTTGGTAGAGCTTCAGCTTTCTGCCAGCCGTTGCGGCGCTAAAATTAATGACGTTTCGCATGTATTTGGATGTTGTTTATGAAAACAGCATTCAATTTGCATTAACAATTGGCAATTGATTGATGGCCGCAACGAAAGTGGTTCGAAAAAAAAGAGACAACAGCCCACGCAGCAAAATAAAAACAGACGAAAGGCTGGCAAACATTTCACACCCAAAACAAAAGACTCAGGCAACGAACGCGATACCTCGATAGGGCAATCCATCGCAGCGCATGGAATATGTTTTACTGGCCTTTCTTTATGGCATCAATAGAACATAAAATCCGCATCATAAACTTACGCTTCGCATTTTTTTTGAGGGCAGTGAAAGTCTTTCTCTAACATCTTTTGGTTAAATAGTTAAAACCAAAATTATTGCCAAAACAAAACAGGCAGACAGACAGTCAGCCGGCGTAGATTATCGCGTTTGTTTTGTAATTTCAATTAAATGAACAAGAAATATAAACTTTTTAAGGCCTGGCATTTAATTAAAACATGTGACGGCATTTATGATGGGTGGGCGAGTGTGAGTGTGAGTGTGAGTCTGAGTGTGCCATGTCATGCGTAATAAACAAAGGCAAAAGACATCAGCAACATCAGCGGCGGCAAGTGACAGCCAGCAGCAGCAGCGGCACTGGGAAAAAGTGTTAAAGAAAAGCCCCCGAGGCTCGTGAGCTGCGGAATTTCTATAGAAGTGAAATTTCTGCCATGCCTAGACGAGCGTGTGTGTGAGTGTGTGAGAACCGCAAGGCAATTAATTTGTGGGAAATACCCTGGATGTTGGATGTAACTTAGAGGAAGCTGAGCTGTAGATCTTTGGGTGTTAATAACAAATTAATTTAGTTAAATTTATAAAAAGATTTACCAAGTTCTCTAGAATTTGCATTACAATATCTACTAAGAAAGTTTGGTAGTTTTTTTTTTTTTAAGATTATAATTTATTGATCAGCAGTCACCGGTGAGTCTTTCTAGCTTTCCAAATCGAATTTGATGCTTTTTTGGCTTAGTTATGATATTTTTAAGCTTTTATTTGTCTAAAAAGTGATTATATAAAAATAATGCTAAATTCCACTTATAGAATTCAAATATTTCCGGTCTTCTTGAATCGTATTTTTTATTTTATTTATTGAATCAGTCATTTCCGACCCCTTAAACCATATATATTATTGATCAGCATTAAGAGGCGAGTCTTTCTAGCCTTTTCCTGAAGAAAAAAAATTTTGAACATATTTTTTTTAATTTGATAAGGGGTTACATCATTAAAATTCTCAAAAATCGATAAAAATTTAATTTTTTTAAATTTAAAATTAAGTATGCAGGTTTGTTAAACTAGAAAAAACTAGCATAGAAAAGCTTTCCGAATGGAATTTGATGATATTTTGACTTAGTTATGAACGATTTTTGACTCAGTGCTATGACCCTATATCAGGGTACTGCAGGGTATAGAAATCTCGGCTTTCCAAAGTAAGTTTCCTTTCTCGTTTTTAGTTAGTAACTCACTCACATTATCAATATCCTTATAAAAATAATTGTTCTATTATTTTTTTATTAATTGCTTGAATATCCTATTCTTTTTTGCATTTTTTTAGGGTACTCTAACTTCCATCATTCTCCCTCAATTTTTGTTTTTTTTTTTCCAGCAGCCAACTTTTGCGGTAGCAAAAAACATTTTATAAATTAGAGCAACACTTGCTGCGCTGCTGCCACTGGCTCTGGCTGTTGTACTTGTTGTTGTTGTTGTTGTTGCTATAAGCTGCTGAAGTTGTTGCTTTTATTGTTTTTTATAGTCTCTGTAGTTTTTTGTTGCTGTTGGTGGCAAACAGTGGCCGCACCTTGCATGCGAAAATCTTTTCACGCCTCGGGCCAAGCAGCATGCGAAAAACTAATTTCGGTGCACACATCGTTTGTCTTTGGCTCTCCATGCCGGAAGATGTTTCAATTTTGTGAAAAATCGCAACAATTAAATGATTCAGGTGCCCCGATTTCTACTCTGTAATCTTAGTGGCCGAGTTACCTATGAGTTTTCAAGGAAATGTTGAGAGGTTTTTAAGATTTGTAGGAAATTTTGATGAAATAAAACTATTTAAACTTTTAAAACGAAAAGGAAAGGTGGAATTCTTTAATTTTGTATACTTGCATTAAGTTTTTTAATAATTAATAACAATATCTGTTTATTATTTATATTTTTCTGACAGTTTGTAGTGTTTGCTTTTAGCAAAAACTAATGGTTTTCTTCTTGTACTCTTTTTTTAAATTGCTAAAAATTATTTAATTAATTAAAACAAACATCTTGTCTCATGACTTGATGTCATAGAATTTATAAAAAGCATTACTCAGTTTTGTAAAGTTGAATCAAACATGAATTTAATTATTTATCCGCGCAGTATTTTATCGACCGATCGCGTTGATGACATCACTCCAGTTCCAGTGGTATTGAGCCTCACAAGCCTATGCATAATTTGTCTGAAAATGGTCAGAAGACATTTAACCATTGAAGCTGGACATAAATCTTGGGATTTGTGGGATTGTCACTGACCAGTCGCTGACAAATCAATCAATTCCGGGGGACAGATCGAATCGTATTGAATTGAAAAGTGGCCCGATCAGACTCGAATTCAGATTCAGATTCAGATTAGAAGCTTGTTTTCGTCACGCTCGACAGGGTTTTCATAGCAAACAAATGACGCTGCGCTGCGTAATTGATGGATTTGCCTAAATAAAGAAAATACTAGCTAGAGTGAGCGGTAAACGCAAAACGCTTTTCCAAGCAGGTGAAATTTCCTTAGCCATCTCCGTTATTAATGATGATGACTCTTGGCGCTGGCGCAAATATTTGACCAACACTACAAAACCGTGGCAGTGGCCAAAAGCCAGATGTGTAAGCGCAAACTGACCCACAAAACAAAAAAAAAAAAAAGCGCTCTCCCGCCGCCTGCAGTTTCCCAAAACGTTTATAATGAAAACTGCACAGCGCCCTGCGGCGACCTACAAAGAGAAAAAAAATATATAAAAATAAAGGAAAAATGTGCAGGAAAACCTGAGTGCCCCAGCGCCATAATTTAGCAATATCCAACACTTGTGCAATTTCATAAAGCATTTTAGCCCAGTGGCC
>JAEIII010040093.1:0-10484 GCA_018905755.1 Drosophila ohnishii | reverse complement strand
TATTTTATTTATTAATTTTTTTTTTAATTTTGTGGCTCAAATTTGTGCATAACATTTTCAATTGTGTCACTATTATATATGTATGTACTTACATTTATATTATTGCAACAGTTCTGGCCGAAATATTTAAATTTATATACACGAACATCCAAAAAAATATTTTCCCTATAAAAAAATTTAAAAAAATAGTTTATTACTTCGAAATAAGTTTCTAGTTTAATAAGCTATATTTACAAAATTTAAATTCAGTTAAAAAACACTCAAGTTTTATTTGGATATCATTTTAGCTTACTATTTGCTAATAATATTTGGTGATCGTCACAAAGTTCTTCCATTCTGTCTATACATACATATGTCCAAGTAAATTTATTTATGTATTTCCGTTGGTCATGCTAGTGCTAGAGGCCAATTTTGTGCATATGGTGAGTTAAACTTTCCGCCAGAATATTAAAACAAAAATACATAATATGTCCGTATGTATTTCCAATTTGAACGTATGTACAGTACATGTACACTTCTAGTGGGCGCTCATTTTTACTTATGTAGAGAGTATTACAGGTGTGGCCAAGAGTTTTCAAAGCAGTTAAGCCGAGGCTGATGAAAGTACATACATATGTCTAATTCCAAAAATATTAAAGCATAATATAATTATTAACAAGAAAGGAAGCTAGCTTCGGCACGGCGAAGCTTGTATATTCTGTTCAAATTAAAAAAAATATATATATGTACATACTTTGAAAAACAACGAAGTAATGCTATTTACCATTATATATTGTATTTAGAGCTTTACAGTTACCGCTTTACATTTTCTTCTGCATTTTCCCATCGTTCCTACGGCAGCTATATACATACATACATATATGCATATTGTAGTCTATACTAAAAAAATAAATAATGGACATACATATCTCAGAGTAGGTGGAAATATTCTAAACAAGTTGAAATTATCATTTTAATTTCTATTAACTTATCGATTCTACTATGGCAGTTCTATAATATAGTCCTTCGATATAACCTGTTCTGACTTACATATGAGACTAGATAGGAGAATAAGTCTTATTCAGACAGCTCCAAAATTGAGACTAGTTTGCGCAGAAACGAAGAGACGGACGGACACACCGACGAACAGATGGACTCTGCTGTTGATGCTGATCAAGAATGAACATTATAGGGTCGGAAATGACCATGTTGCAAAATTCTGACTAAAAGTATTATAGCCTGTAAAAGGGGGTGGCAGTGATGTTATCTGCAACACGCTTTTTAACCCACCCACTATGCTCGGCTTACTTTGGCTAAGAAAATGTAATTACTTATTTATTTTATTTATATAAAGCTAAGTATTGGTTAAAACTAAAAGTTAACTTATTAACTAACAGCATTAGCTGCTGTGGCCTACCGCTCGTCTGTGTATTAACAAGATGTTGATTTTGTTAGAGTTTGCTGCTGTTGGATTTGCTAGGAGATGGATTGGGTTATCGTGGGAAAAGGATATGGTTCTAATTTGGGAAACAGCAGTGCAGTCTATAAGAATGTGCTGGATGTCTATACCGATGTGGCTAGGGATCCAATTTAGTCTCATTTTGGGAAAGACTTTGGTGGTAAGGGATCTTATTGTCTTGGGGGTAGTAGGAGTAGTTGTTTGGGTTTGTAATGGATTTTGTGGAGGTTAGGGAGTCGGAGCAGATAGCCCGGTGCCTGGTGGTATTAAGCAGATTTTGATGGCTTTATGTATGGCAATCAATTCACTAGAGAGAACGGAGGAGTACTCGGAAAGAAGACCAGATTGACCATGTCAGTATTATTGATTACTCTATCCCACTTAGTCGTTGGCTTTTGAGCCGTCTCACAGTGGGCGAAGTACCTGTGCTAGCGGATTTTTAATAATAACTCGGGTAAATTAATTGATACTTTAATAACAATTTTAGCTTAATTTTCGTAATGTATTCTTGACAAAGTATTTATTTATTTATTATTAAAGATAGAAAAGTTTACAAAACTAGACTTAGTTGGTAAAGCGCTGGCAACAGGGCCTTCGGCATTTAAGGTTCATGATATGATATATATTGGTTTAATTACATATTGTACATTGTAGTTTGGCTACTTAGTTGGTAATTCTTATTTATGTACATTTTGGGTATGTTTTTATATTTGGTGATAAAGATTGGATTGGATTGAAGTTTGGTTTTGGTTGAAGTAGTGCTCGTGTGTAAGTTTTGTGTGGCCTAGTCTAAGGCGTATTATTTTAGTTTGATCGAGTCTGCTTGATTTGGGATGAAAGGATCTGCAGTGGTTGTCGATGTTTGAATTGTTTTTTGTTAATGGTTTTATACCATTGATTACAGTGTTCTAAGTTAAGTCTATTTCTTGTGAGAAATTCTAGTTTTAAGTGTCTGTTAATGTTTGCTAAGTTAATGTTTGGGGTGTAAATAAGGGGCATATTGCTTGTTGATTTTGCGGTGTGGTCGGCTAGCTTGTTGCCTGCCATGCCTACATGACATGAGGGATCCACAATTTTTTGATTTTCTTTTTGAACTTTTGTTATAAGTGATCTGATTTTGTTAGAGTAAAAGTTGTTGTTGTTAGTGTTTGTTATGGCGTCAATTGCTGAGAGAGAGTCAGAGCAGATCATGAACTTCCCCCTTGTGCTTTTGACTTGGTCGATCGCTACTAGGATGGCTAGCGGAAAGTACTGATGAGTATGGGGGTAGGATACCATACTTAATAATATTTGTATCTGTTGTGACTGCATATGATATAGTGGAGTTCATTTTTTGTGTGTGTGGCTGTCTCTGGTATTTTGGCATAGTTTCAGTAGATAACGCCTTTTGAAAAATTTAGTGTCTTGTGTTCGGTTGCTGTATATACATGTCTGCGATTTTGATAAGTTTTAGAAGTTTTGTGGCTTGAATTTTGTTTTTTGTTTTTATCAAAAGTCCGGAATCAACTCTTCCTTCGCCGGCAAAATCCACGGATTTTTCGATGATGAAAGGTGAGAGTGTTTTGAGGGAGGTTTCATTTTTACTTTTAATTAATTCTCCTAGTTGATACGATCTCGTAGTGTATTTTGCTATGTCTGGTGGCTCGTGCATGGTTGCTTGTAAAGGGCTTGCGCCCGATTGGTAAGAAATTGTGTGTTTTTTGTTGTTGTCTTTTTTTATTTTGTTTTGGTCTTAATATTTGTTTTTCACAAATTTGCTGATAAGCTCTATGGGTCTTTTGCAAACGCGGGATCGATGCTGTTGTAATACGACTTGTCTCTCCGGAGGTTGAAGTGGTACAGTTGACATAAAGTAAATCTCATACTATTCATATAAAAAATGTAGTGAATTTTGTAACTTTATACTCTTTTCAAAAACATATTCTTAAGCATTTGAAATTAATTTAACAATTATATAAAAACAATAAAAATAATAACAAAAATTAAAGGAATATATATTTAGCATTTTCAAACTTTAAACCACCAGTTAAGGCTATTTATAATCCGATATGTAGGAGTCGACGAATGAATTGTTAGGAAAGCGAGCAGCTTAACAACGTCCTCATATAAATTGACGAACTTTTTATATAACTGTGATGACATTGATAATAATGTTATGAATGAATAAAATAAATAAGCCATTAGTAACATCTTGCATCGTATTAACTCTTTTGCCTTTCCTAAAGGGGTTCTGTCGTATTCTTCGGAAATCTTTATTCGTGGCTTCAAATGCCTCTTCAGACTTTAATCCAAAAGGCTGAGCTACGTGGTCTGCATTATGGATTAATATTTTGTGAATGGACGCGGGCATGTAATACCATGGGTATAGTTCAACAAACATTTCGGCCGTTTCCATAACATATGAGCGAAATGTCTCGGAGTCGATATCTTTTCCACTGTCCAGTACACGAAGAATTACACTGAACTTATTTATGTATAAGTTCTTAGCTGACATCCGGTAATTCTTGCTACCAATTCTGATTCTCTGAAAAACCGTCTCACAGTATTACCATTGTTTGTATTTTCATTGCATGCAATAGGTATATCTAACAACAAGCCCATTTCCTCTCTAAGTTTTACTTGAATTTCAGATTTTCATTTTTGAATTGGAAGTCGATAAGAAATGTGTAAAACACATTTGAAAATCGAATCCAGGAATCCAGCCCATATTTAAATAAAGTTTTCCATTTTGCTGTCAGCCGGCTTACAAAAGTTGATAATTTCTTCTTCATTTCTCGTTCTTCAGCTTCAGATAAATTGCTGATTTTGATTTTGAAATTTGCCCCAACAGATATTCGCCTAGAACCAAACTTTTATATTCTGCTTCTGCAGTTTCGCTGATCCTCAAGGCAAAAAGACTTCTTCTGGGGTCTGACATTCCACCCATAAAGTGTAATAGGCTTTGCATATTTTTTTAAATGTTAAACACTACTCAAAATTAACCTCCACATTTTGCATACGCACGTAAAAAACATATGATTACTTTAAAAGCTCACAATTGATCACAAGAGCCATTTGAAGGCTTTTAAAAAGTTTTTGTCAGCTTTATAGTGTTAACATTGATGGCTGATGGCTTATTGGGCCCACTGTGCGTCTGTGTAAATTAATTTGTTATTGTGTAGGGAGTTTTTAATAGAAAATTTCATTGGTTTTCTACACATTGAGTGCAGGAATTAGAACTCACCCACTCTAGTTGCTTACTGATGGTTCAAAGTCCAGGGTTATTGTTTTGTTTAACTGTGATCTTACAAATTTTGTAATCAGATGATTGATTTCTCTGTTTGCGGACCTATAAAAGTTATAGCTATCTAGCTATATGTAGCAATTTGTATTAACCAATATCCGTATTGAGAATTGAGCATCGATATTTTGTGGGCATATTCTTTAATAAAAAAATAAGGGCAAAGATAATGTTTATCTTCTTAATACATTATAAATCTCATCCGTCGAAATTTAATTCATATTCACCTTTTTTAACAGGTTTTATATACGTTCCGTCTTTTTTATTTTTTCAGCTCAAGTGATAACGCACAAGAACAACGTAAAGAATTTAAAATAAAGCAACAAATAAATACACTTTCCTCATAAGTGTTAAATATTTACTTAATATCAAAAGAGGCTTTAATATCTAAACTTAACAGAGTTCGGCCATTTTCTCTATTCTTGCTTTACTGCATTGGTCAAACTGGCTCTACAGTTTTAAATCATGGCTCAGAGAATCCTAGAAAATCGTATCTTTAACCCGAAGCGGAAACCGTCGAAAGCTGATCCATCCCTAACCAAATTGGGACTTACGGCGTTATTATATTTGGCGCTTATTCATCAAACCAGTGCTCAAATAGGTGAGTCTCATATAATTTTTAACTAAGCAACCTGGTTGGAGCGCGCGTTCCGATACCAAGGATAAAAACATATTAATTTAGTTTCGTATTCGACAATGCACAAGCAGATTATTTGAATTATTAAACCTGCACAAGGACGTTCTAGGGCGATTTGAGATAAAAGTGACAATGCCGTAGCCTAATGTAAATGGGGGCCTTACCCTGTGTACATACATCTATGAATCTAGACTCACATTAAAGGTGATGATTATATAAACCCACCCCGACGATATTTTAAAATAAGCGTCAAAACCGTATTGCAATAAATTTTATAACAACTACCGCTAATCTTCAACACATGCAAAAACGGGAAAATTAAAATAATCTTTAAACAAACAAATACACCCCATAACTAGGTGACACAAAACTTTTGGACTTTTAGCGCATAGTATGCTGAATATCGGATTCTTCTTTCATAATTAAATTAAAACCGTATGCCGTAAGAACAACAAAGGTATACATTTGCTTAATAATTTTAGGGGAGCTATTTGATTTACATGACCGCATTTCCAGCATTAGAAAATATGCTATTTTATGCAGATGGCTATTAAAGAGACAGTCCAATTTATTAAAACCCTTTGAGTTTAAGTGTTTTCCATGCATTAAAAACCAAGATGTAGTAGAGAAGGCCGTTTAGCTATTTGCAATTGCAGTCTTACCCGACGTACATTTTTCTTTCTCAGGGCAGAGCCAAGGTATTCTAAAGTATATATGTAAGTAATTATGGGAAAATGGTCGCTCTAAAAGAAATTCCACAAAATCATTTCCCGTGGAGAAGAGCTGAGAAGGGAACAACATCGCAAACCTGAAAGGTGTTGTGAATGGTGTAGTTAGTAGTATATATGGCGCTTTAACCTTTCTCCACAGACGCCTTCTAAGATCGAATATAGTACAGAAAATTCACAATGAAATTGTTAAGTTCCACCCCATTAATAAAAAAACATATTTCATTAAATGTTGTAGTTTTATTATTATTACATAACTCAACTTATCTGCTTGAAGATTTTAACGAATTAATTACCATATGATAACACAACATTTAACAACATTTTATTTTCTTTTAAAAAAAGATATATATGTCTAGGAGTTATATATAAAATTTCGGGTTTTGGTGTACGTCCTAACTATCCACAGAATCATTCGACACCAAACAAAATTCAACAAAATATAATATATAATATTCGTTAAAAGATTAGTGTTCCGAGGTACTTACATGGCGATTTTCTTTATTTTTGCTTTTTTTTTAATCAAAATGGGAAGTCAAAATAACTTGACAAATAAGTAAATTTTTTAAATAATAAATATAATACAATATAATTAAAAATTTAAAAGAGACCCACGTTAATACCTGTCAAATTAGTTAAAGATAAGTTTTAATACAATTACAATTTTCACCACCTACCCCAAAAGTAACTAAATTTTTTCTTAATTCATGGAAAATTACTCTAAATGTTAGAAAAATTCTTCTTAAAAGAAAATGAAAAGTTTTTACCAAGGTAAATCGACCTAAAAGCAAGAGCATTTGTCTACACCCTAGATTTAAGAAAGTTTCTTTTTTGTTATTTTAGGGACAATTTTTCTCAAATCTATGCTGCCTTGCCTTTGAATCATTTTTTAGTGTACGGGCGAAAAGCGGATTTTTAGAGGGATTTCAAATAAATATTTTTAAAAAAGAAGGAAAGTAGGAACGATTCGACAATTTGAAGACAACAGTTGTAACATTGTGACTTTATATTTATATATATAATATAATATTTATTTATATTAAAAAAGATATTTTAACGCGAGATATTTCTACATTGATTTCTCGTCGTAAATAGCTTAGAAAATTGGTAGACAGTGTAATTTTTTACACATATTTACTTAATTTTAAAATAGCAGAATAAATGCATGCCTTCATTAAAAAACCGAAGAAAGTCAAATTTAAATTTATGTTTCTTACTTAAACTTTTTGAAAAATGTTTGTTAAATATGACATTTACATTTTATGCGAACTAGTCTCTCTCTCAGTTTGAATTTGATGAATAAATCCTTGCAATATATAATATATATATTTCGTGTCAGCACGGGTGAGATCGAACCACTATATCATATTATTGCCATAGGAAAGAGGGAAATTAAAAACATATTTTCATCTTTTCTTAAATATGTTATAGAAACGATTAATCAAAGTATCGAATAGCCTACTTTTGGTAGAAAAAAATAATGCAGACTTAACCTGCTGCATTTGTTCTGTATAAAAAAATTTTACTACAAGTTGTTAATTAATAATAGAATAGTAGACTATAAGTTGTCGCAGCAAACTTTTCTAATACCAAAAAAATTAAAATATAAGTCAGTGAGCTCCTTTTGGAGCACTTTCTTAATTTCTATGGTTATACAATTCCTTAACAATATATAGTATCACACCGCAAGTAAATCCTTTTCGGTACAAAGTTCTACCTACCTAAAGTACCTAGCCTTTTACCTAGACTTTCACCAGGGTTTCACCGAATAAAAAACTTAAACTGAACTAAAAAAATTATTTTCAATTTTTGAAGTTTAATTTTTTGAGTTTAAGGCTTAATGCCAATTTTATTTCACATTGTTAAGAAGTGAACAGATCTGGGAAACGGTCACATATCTCTACGAGTGTCTCCGAAACATTATTTTAGGTATTCTAATGTATGTTTGGTCTTCTAATGTAATATTATATATTTATATTAATTGATGATTTTTGTTTTAATTTCAGATGAAATTATTAGTGAACAAGAAAGCAAGTCAGTTGTCTTACATTGTCCCGTTAACGAGGACAAATGTGGTAAACTTCATTCACTAAATTGGTTTAAGGGCGATGATCGCATTGCTGCAATGCTTCTGGGAGAAAATAATGCGACAAGTGTTGATAAAGATTTTGAAGAAAGGTAAGGAGCCAGTAAGCTAAATATTTGTTCAAGAATTTAGGTTGTTTTCCTTGCAGGGTGACTGTCGAGAAAAGTCCATACAGACTAGTTATTAAAGACTTGAAAATTAGTGATGAAGATACTTATCTATGTGATACAACATTCTTCATACCAGAAGAAACATGTGATAACTTCAATGGATATCGAGTTGCATTAAGAGTCTTAGGTAAAAACTTACATAACTTGCATGCACTTGTTTTAAATATTTGTATATAATAATAATATTAATTATTATAATCTAGTTTGCACTGTAAAATAATATTTCTAGCCCGCTGGGATTTTAACCAGTCAAACATAAAGCAGAAACCATTTTATATTGCCAAACCAAAATTATCTTAAACTCGAGCAGACAAACGCAGCCAATATACTGTGGGGAGTTTGACTTGAAAAATATTCATGTCAAAAAATAGTCACTTTTTATTTGGATGGTTGGTTTTTTCTTTTTTATAAGTATGAAAATCTTTCTTTGTATTAAAATCTGAAATAAATCTGCAATATAACAACAAGATAAGTAACTCCAGTTGAAGCTTTGGCTTAAGAAATTTTTTTTTTTTTTTTTTTTTAAATCACAGAGAAACTGAAAGAAGAGTTATACAGAATCAGTCTATGAACAGTACACAAAGGTGTACATTTTTTGTGCATTTTTTTTTTTCGTAAATTTGTTGTTACCAGAAAAACAATTGGTACAAACTTCATAAAATGGTCGTTACGAATCTTGTCATTAAAACAGCCCTGATAATAATAGTACACTCACAAAAATATAAGAACTAAATTATGGTTGGAATAACGAAAAGCATGGAAAAATTTGTATTAAGCTGCAAATTGGTTTCTGTATTAATGTCATAAGCCAGACTAAAAAATAAGTGTGTTTCCCATTGAGCTGTTTATATCTGTTGACATCTTTCCCTTTAACCATGTTTTTCTCTATCTTTCTTTTACCATCAACATGCCTCAAAACTCATAAAAATAAATGCTCATGAATAATTGTTTTTTAAAAATATATTTCACAAATAAAATTAAATCGATCGTAAACACCGACACCGACGTACTTGTTATTACGATTGTTACCTAAAATACCGCTTAAAATCACCCTATAAAACTATAAATTACATCCCACAAAACTCTAAAACGCTTTTTTAATTTTTCTATACACACAATTAATCTTAAAAATTATTATTTAATTTTCCTACTAAATGGTGGGCTTTACAAATTCCTGTATTTTTATGTTATGTATAATACCTTAGAAAACCTTGGTAAATTAATTAATTAAAATCTAATTAAACAATTTTTGGAGATTTTTTAATCTCCAAACTTTAAAACCAATATTACTTGCAAAAAGATATAAAATTAAGGAAGTATTTTATATATTCTTTTCATAGTTTTGGTCGTTTTCTAATAATTTAACCCATTGAACATTATAATATTAAAAAAATGATTAAGCAAAATTATTTTTCATCATTTATTTTAACCTACGTATGTAAACTACAAATTTTTTACCTTCTTAAAAATTTACCGGACAACACACTCACAAACACACATAAAACGACAAAAACGTTCGCTTGTATATCGGAATTCAATACACATACGTAACAGTGCCACCCTCTGAGGTTGTTATTTTGGATGCAAAAGGCGATCGCATTGAGAACGGCACCACAGTGGGACCGATGCAGGAACGACAGCTATTAAAAGCAACATGCACTGTAAAAAACACACGGCCAGAGCCGGAAGTTGGATGGTTCCGTGGAACGAAGCGACTGACAACGCGTGAGTATGATGTTACAGGGTACTTCTGGGCATAATACAAGTATAATTGTGTCATTCTTATGGGTATCCTGGGTATAATCAAATTGTTAGCAAAATAATAGTTAACAGACATTTTAACCATATCAGCTTAAGCTATAAAGCAGGGACCGTAATTAAACAGGAAATCATCCACTAGGAAAAGCCGCAAAAAAACGAATTATACCAATCGACAACAATTTGGAAGCTCTTTCAAGATAATCAATGATTGCTGAAATCTAGATTTTTATATATTAAATAAATTTTAATTATTAATTTTTTTTTAAGTTTTATTTAATCGCCCAAAAAGTAATTATTATTATTTGAGCAAAAAAATATCGCTCAAAAATAATGATTATTTTTCTGCTCAGAATTTCGCTCAATGCGTTTTTTTTGGTTCCTCCG
>JAEIII010040088.1:0-11158 GCA_018905755.1 Drosophila ohnishii | reverse complement strand
CGATGAATGTATTTACCAGTAATTTTTCCCAGTGTATGTGTTAGTGTTTGGTTCCATATACTTTTCGTCGTAGCACGCATTATGTAAAAATTATTATTCGAACATGGGGCGAAGCCTAGGAGGGCAAGAATACCACCCATATAGCCGACGAGCCCCAGCCGGGTCAAAACGCGTGCGCCCCTCTAGACTTGAACAACTGCCCACGATCGTTACAAGTGAGAGTGACAGACGGCTCGAATTAGTATTGGTGGCGGCAGGAAGGAAAAGCCAGAAGTTTGAGTTACTAGTGGGGTCACGCAAATAACTAAATGCTCTATCAGTAAAAAATTTTTTTATTTATATGTTTTTATATAAGCTCTTTTTACAAAGTGTACATGTTCAGACCGAAGTGGGCTTTGGCGGAACAAGAATCAGATGATGAATAAACGATAGAGCTATCGTATTATTTTCTTCTTAATAACTCGAAACGTTAATAAATTTGTTTGCTTTTAATTGTTAAGTGTTATTCTTTCTATTATAATTTCTATTTTTTTTTTTTTATAATATAAATAAATAAAAAAATATACCTATAAAAACTCTCAGAAAAAGTTGCTTCATCAATACACTTTAGTTGGAAAATAACCGTGAACTTAAACATTCAAAATTAAAAAATTTTACTTTGAGATAAATAAATTTACCTAGTTTAATGCAATTGAAAAATAAATAATTTTATATAAGGTAAACATAATAGCATGTTTTCAATTTTGGGCAAAATATATTCAGAATAACTCATACACTCGAGTTAGTAGGGTATACAGACACGTCCACTTGTTGTGAGCGGGGCAATAAACTTTTGTGTGGGCGTAGCGAAGAGTACCGGCTGTCATCTGAAATCTTAAGAGAGCAAGTTTATTATAAGTTGACCGAAGAGAAAAATAAAGCTATGACTGCTAATGAAAGCTCTCAGATTTCATCAGCTGTGGCGGAGCTTGCGACATGCTTGTAAAATATGTAAACTGTGTGTGCTTTTAATAAAAGGTTTTACAACAGACCCTTAACACTAGCAGCGAGCGTTTTACATTACAGATAATACTAGAATTCTTAAATTCGATGTTCCCTTATGACCTTCTATATATCCGCCGATCGGTCAGAAGTTCGAGGGTCTGTAGTCGTAGGCAGGTCCCATGCGAATGGAAATATTGGCGGGCTCATTTAAACGCTCTTTCATCAGCCTGAAATATTGACGAAAATTGGAATTAACTTTAGGTAATACTTGTCTTAGTGTTAGGATTTTTAAAATAAGTTTATAATTTAGTCCGAAATTAAGAACAATATTGGAATTAACTTTCGAAAGTACTTATTTTCAGATTAAGATTAGATTTAAATAATTTAACAATGTTATTACTCATACGCAGTGTTGACACTTAAAAAGAAACAAGTTAATAAAGAAATTTGAAAATTAACAAACTATTAACTTTCTACGCCATATTCCCTTACAAAAATCGTCTCTACTTTGCTTTATCTCCTGAAGACCGCGAGCCTTAGCACATAGAGGTCCACTCTAGCTTATGTACATAGGCGAACCTTGAGGTAAACAATCACAATGAAAAAATGGGGCTTATCTAGCCCCTCTGTATTCTTTGAATTTACTTATTCTAGACTTCCATAATACCTTTTATCTGCTTCGCTCTCGCAGCTGTGGTAGCCTTTCCGACGCGCCGATTTGTTGAGACGCAGCGATCGGCGGAGCTCTTTGGGCAACGGTTTATTCGTCTCGCGCCGTAGTAGGTTCCCGAACTTTTGGCATTTCTGCGCCAGGCCTTGCCACACTAGCAGGATCAGGCGGCGCGGATAAGAGGTGGATGCACCAGTCGCGCCGCAATCGTGCAGCTCGGTGGTAGAGACAACCCACGACGACATGTTGAAACTGACTGATTTCTCAAGAGCCACCGGCCGGCCACTTGGCCAGCTGGCCATTGATTAGATTCCCCAGGCGGCAATCGAAGCGATTCAATGACTGGCAACGTCACCACCAAGCAAGTGCCGGATATGGGAGACGGAGACTATATAGCCGGAGTGACTGAAACTGAAGCATTGCAGCCCAAATTAGCACCGCAATCGTATTGCTTGGCATTTTGCAAAAACTCAATAATTCTCTCTGTTTTCAAAAGCGGAGTTCGAGTCCAACTCTACGAGTGTATATGCTGGGGGAGGCCCGGGGACCTTCCATTTTTGATTTTAAAATGCAAAACCTAAATGCTACACGGCACCAAAAACAAGGTGTAGTTTTGTGAATGTTATAAATATATAAACACATCTAAAGTATTTTCAAGTACGCAAAATCAATGGGTTTAAATATGAAGAAGCTTAATAATTATTTATTTTATCGTTTATTATCGAAAATTATAATTTTTTTTTTTTTTTTTGCTCTGTGCATATTTCTGCTGCAGTTATGAATTTTTGCCGTAGCAAATTTTCAATAAAAGTCTCTGTCCGATGTCCTGTGTGGAACCTAACCCCCTTCCTTGGCCCGTCATTGGGCGGAAAAGTAAGGGATATATATGCCCATTGAGAGCTTGTCCTGTAACAAAATACAAATAGATGCGTTCAGTCGGCTCCCATGTGGCCAACACCTAGGGACATTTTTGGGCGTCGCCCTCCATGGCTCAGTCTCATTTGGGTCCCCCAGCCTCTCCCTCTTTTTTCCGGCAATTCCAGCTGTGGCTGTGGCTGTGGCTGTCGTGTCCCGGCCCCATCGGCCATTAGGGCCAGGGTCCATTGGCCTGGCCATGGGTATCGGCATCCAAACAAAATTGCATGCGGTCGGACACAGTTTGCATGGGTTGGTGGCCAAGGATCGACGGAGAGGTCTACTGCATTGTTATAACGAAAATTCGTTTATTGCCATATTGTTGGATTTTGATTTTGTCTTCGGAACAACAATGAAAGCCATAGTGGGCCCTCGTTCCGGGTTCTATCATTTGATTCTGCCTGCGTACCCAGGTCCCTTGCTGCACTCTGTAAGGTGCAATTATCTGCAGGATTGCATTTTCATGGAATTTTTACTTATATTTTAAAGCACAACTACCTTTTTGTAGTTTTATTTTAATGGAATATCTGGATGGATAGCTTAGTTATGTTCTGCAATAGTTTACGCTAGGTCTTGGCAGTTTTAAATGATTTAAAAAAATCAAAAAAAAATTTGTTTAGCTTTTTATTCTCTTTTCTTTTCAACTCCCATGATAGAAATACCAACATGGCCAAACCAATTAGCAAATGGGTTCCGTAAGTCGCTTATAACTATTCCTTATTGTTCGATAGACTCGGCCAAAAATGCATAAATATTCTTACTATTTCATACTAATCCTGTGTCCTCCAGCCACTTTTATTGATTCGAAAAAGAGCAAAGAAATCAGATGACAGAAGGCAGCTGCAGGTCGCAGTCTCGGCCTGCTCCTTGCCTGTGGCAGGATTTGTGTCAGCATACCTGAGCACATTCTGGACCTCAATGCCGAACAGAAATGCTTTTTAAATTCCATTTAAATACCACAAAATACCGTGTTGCCGAGGGAGTTTTCTCAGCAGTCGGCAGTCCTTTACGCAGTAAACATAACTCCGAATATGTATGCATGTCCATTGGTGAGTCTAAGGATGATGATGCTTTGATAGCAAATTGAAATGCAATAAAGGCCAATAGCATATTTATTTGGATATTTCTTCTCCTCTCCGCATTCATTGCCTTTTCCCTCAATCATCCCTTTGTGGGCTGCACTTTATTAAATTTTCAATAAACTACAAAGCGAGTTTACATTTGTTTGGCTTCTGCAACTGGATATCTATAGCATCCCCTCGGCCTCCCTTGACATCTATGAACTCTTATTTATGTGCTCGGAAAGGGGATATTTTGGCAATTTAAATATTTTGCATATTTTTGCAGTAATTCACTTTCTGTTTACCGTTGTGCAATAAAATTCTGCAAAATATGCAAATAAACTGTTGCACTTACTCCAATCAATCAATACGGCCGGTTGTCCCTTATCCAAGTCAAGTTCAGCTGCATTCAGACCAGACTCGATGCACTACTCCTCTCTGTTATTAAAGGTCCAGGGATAACTATATTCCTATAAGCTTTGTTTTGGGATCAGCTGGAAGTCGGAGCTGCGTTTTCCTAGCTGAAAAGTAAAATAGAAGCCTTTGGTTTACCGGAGGTCTAGTCGGCTTGATATAATCTAAATAATTTAAGTATCGGCTTTTGCCTGTCGGAAAAAAGTAAAGTAATATTTATCTTAAATTTAATAATAACGAATGTTATAGAAACATTTTAAAATAAGATTAGCCATGAAGGTATTGAATTTGTAAGAACACTTTAACGTGTTATAATTTATTTGAATTTTAGAGTTTTTAAATCCTTTTAATAATTAAAGTAATTTGACTTGGACCCATAATTTTTGCTGTGTGGTTATAGTGTCAAGCATACTTTTAGGAACAGCGGAACAGAACTCATTATCGTAGATAATCTGAGTGCAGCTAATTTTTTCTGGTACTATACCCTTGCAGAGTATTATTATTTTAGCCAGAAGTGTAACGCAGTGATGGAGTCATTTACGACCCTATAAGGTATATATATTCTGGATCAGCATGTCCGTCTGTCCGTCTTTACGCAAACTAGTCCCTCAGCTTTGAAGCTATCTAGTCCATAGGACTACTTACCATGTATAAATGCTTTATTAGTCTCCAGTTACGTTTTATTTTCATTTGACCAACATGGATCGGTTCTTAATATTTAAAATGCAAACTGGAAGGGTATCCGAATTCGGCATAGTGAAGTTAGCTTTTTTTTATTATTTTCATTATACTCTCCTTTAAGATTTTGTATCAGTATAACAGACGAGCTGATCAAGCCATTTTAGGTGTCCCTCTGTCTGCTCCTTTATGTGGCATGCGGCTTGAGGCTGCAAATTAAATTTGAATTCTCTTTGTCTTTAGACTACCAATAAAGAGTACACAAACATGAGTGCATGTTCACGATTCTGACTTTGCTCATCAATAAAAACCAAACCACACAAGCAAGCCAGAAAATTTTTTTTGTATTATTTGTCTTAATCAATTTTTACTTATTTTAAGAAAGAAACAGCAACTTATCTAATAAATTCAAATTCTTAGAATTAAAAAACGAAATAAACTCATATAAACTCAATTTTGAACGTTTTATGTCTTGTACCTATTTTCGCTTTCCACATCTCTTATAAACTAAATTTTATGTTTTTTGTAACAGATCTCCCTATATTATTGTTCAGTTCTAATTTTGGTGGTTGTAGATCAGTTTTAAACGTGTTTTTGAAGAACGAGGATGTTTTTGGAAAGAATTTATAAAAATATATTGGTAAAAGCCCAAAAATTGCAAATTTTTTGGGACAAATTGAAAATAATGTTGTAAACCTGACAAAAAGTGGCAGTTCTACTCGTAAAATCGCCAAAGGACTTGGTATTATCCAATCCCCATTCAGAAAAGTCGAAAGATGACCCCCAAACCTCAAGTCGTTGTCCGGAAAAAATTATTAAAGGACTCAGGTGCTCGTCTAATATAGTCTAAAATGCAAAAAAAAACAAGCTTTTAATGCAAAAGGGTGCTTGGTATAATAATTCTTAGAATTATTCAAATTTAAATGAACACATCAATCTCTTTATCCAGAAATTAAGTTTTCTCATTTCACAGCCTTTAAGTATGATTTTCCCGTACTTTTTTTTATCGTTGCGTCTCCCATTTCCATTTGGCATCCAAAGCATTAAGAAGCCAACAACTGGCGGGCGAGATAAATGTATGCCCAATGCTGATGTGCATGCAAATCTCCATTTTTGGACGATTGTCAAAGCCGAAAAACTGGGTGGCTTCGCCGAGTGGGCTTGTGTGGCGGGTGGGAATGGTTGTGGACCCGGCCTGGTAGACAGATGTCAAGACATCAGACTCTCTTCTATGTATTCGTGGCTTAACATATGCGCCCCAGCTGAAAAAGGAGGAAGGAAATAGAGAATGAGGGGCAACTACATGAGCGCATTACAAGCACTAACAACAACGATGGAGGGGCCAACAAAAATGTTTGCAAAAAAGTACAAAGAATAAAAAAAACAAATAAGATCTTATTGTTAAAGTACCTCGACCATCTAATACCCGGTAATATGTTTGATTTAATTTTTTTTTAATATTCTGGAATATTTTAAGTTATTCTAGAGTACGTTGAATACGAAAGGAAGTTCTCTGATTTTTGGATTTTAATTCAATTGAAAAGATCACAGAGTAATACTCTTTTCATCGCTATTAGTTACAATTTGGCGAAAGATATATACCCTTGGAATCAACTCGTATTGGGGTAGCATAAAAAAGACAACGAAAAATGGAAGAAAACAAATGAAAGTTTATGTTATAAAATGCCAAAGTGTGGTGGCACAATCTATTGGCGAAAGAGGCGAGAAACAACAACAACAGCTACATCGATGGACGGGGAGATGTCGTGGTATGGTGCAGGCATAAAATAGCGTATATAAGATAAAGGATATGTCCCAGATCCCACCACTACACTATTCCTCTCCCCCAAGGTTCGTGGTGTCCCACTTCTAGTGTGGGCCAGCATGAAAATTGTAGCAAAAGACAACATATGGCGTTAAAGATGCGAACGTGCAGCGAATCCTTGAAGTTTCCTGCCGAAATCCATTCTCTTCTTGATTCCATCTCAGTCGCACTTTCAAATTTTAGTATCTTTAAGTTTTTAAAGCTCTAAACTATATACGTGTTCTAAAAAACAGTCTGAATTAAATAATTGATCTGTAGTGTTTAATTATTTTCTTGGTATCGAATTAGATTTTAATATTTTCTACCTCTCCTGTTTTATTCCCACAATCAGCTTCCTGATACGGCGACTTTAGGGAAATATTTTTACTACGGTTTATTTTCACATTTCGAAACCACAAATGTCGGGTCGAATTTTCGCCCTTAAGGCCAAATTTTTAGCAACAAATCCCATCAGCCTTGACTGGCCTAAGAGAGTGGGGGAGGTCCTGCCATCGAGGAAGGCTTTTTTCTTTCTACATTTTTTACCCGTCCAATCGACCGACCATTTGGCTTAAATATTTTATGCAAATTTTCAATGTAATAAAAATTGTTTCTTCTCGTGCCAGCAGCACACTCACATACCCGTGCAGGCAAATAAAAATTGATGTCAATGCCGTTTGTCTTTCAATACATTGTTCCTGATGCTTTTATTTTCATACCTGGTATATCTAGAGCACAAAGGGTATATTGAATTTGTGTAGTGATCCTTTTGAGCCCTGTAACGTGGGCTCAAGTACCCTATAAAGAAAACAAGAGAAATTTGAATTTTAAACTGAATTTTTATTACATTCTTTTAGACATAGTTTTACTAGATTTTGTAATAATAAAGTAATTGAATACATTTCTGTCAGTGCAACATTGCCAGTAACATCGCCAACAACAGTAGAATTAAAGTGTCTTAGTATTTCCCATAATTTTCGTCATTCGTCGTTTCTGAAATTATGAAAAGCTTCGAAGACCAGGTATTCCATAGTCTGCAGACTTTATTTAGTTTTTTCCCCATTTTTTTTCGGCTGTTTCCCGCATGGATGTGTCTGTGTGCAATGATTTTCAATATGTCGCAACTCTCGGCCGAACTCGACGCTATCTGTCCACCCCTTAACCCCCCAACGTCCCTTAACCCATGGCGCCCTCCTTGGACTTGCCTCAGAGCAGCTTGAAACAAATGCCGAGTTAATGCCTCGGCATACGTCGCCATCGCCGCTGTCGACAATGAATATGCCGCATGGACATGACCTCAATTGCGTTGGATACAGACGCTCGAAAGCATACATACACACACACACACACGCAGAGGGAGAGGACATATCCTCGTATTGGTTTGATCGACATCAATACGCAAGGGCCGTAATATGTGTGTTAACCCGCCAGGACCTCGCGTCCTTTGCCACTTGGCAACGACCACACCGTGGCGAGAATAACACATTGCCATCACTGTCATCTTTTAGGCTGACAAGTGCGAGTGCCGGCATTACGAGACTTTGACGTCGATATCGACAAGTGCAGCAGCAGTGGCAGTAGCCGTGAGAGCACACTGTCAGAAAATGCCAAGTACTTGTATTATATATCAAATACATTTTATATTTTTGTAGTATAAATTCTTTCTTTGTAAGTGCACATTTAGTTGTAAATATTTCGAACATAAACTTTAATTTAAAAGAGATTTTGATGATAAATGTTAATTTTTGGAAGAGTTCAAACATTTTCCTCAACCCGCAACCACACGAAAAGGTACTAAAAAGAGCAATCTATCTCGTAGTTTTTTCTCTCGTGATTTCGTTTAATTGTCCTCAGACAGAAAAAATGTGAAGCTCTCTCAGAGAGTTTAGTTAAAAAGAAACTCTCTCGTTCGCTACTTATGTAAATTACAGTTAAACAATGGAAGAGAGGGAGAAATAGAGTTTGGAAGTTTAAAAGCGAGATCAAGTTGTCTCTTGCGGGATTTTTTAGGAAAAAAAAAATTCAGTTCAATTTTAGATCTAAGGACTTTTAAGGAAATAAATATTAGTGCATTTTTAAAGTTCGCAAAGGTCCTTCAAGAAATAAAATAGGTCTTGCATCTCACAGTGCAGTCAAGTTTTCCTTTTCCCATTTAAATTTTTTTTGTGCAGCTTAATCCAAGTCAGCCCACCTCGTTACCCCATGCCACCACGTTTGGTTTAACATATTGTCAGTTGGCTTACTGTGGGGTCTCTCACTCTTTTTGGGTCTGAGTTCCGATTTCCCCGACTGCGACTCTCCCTCTGTTTTTGGTGTGATGAAAATTGAGGCGTCGACACTTTGCGCACAGGTAACTTCCCTCGCATACTCGATGGCTGTCTCACTTGGCTGTCAGATGGGTTCATTGTTTTGCGTTTATGATGCACTTAAATTTAATATTTAATTTTAATGTGTTTTGCCAGCAAGTATTTTTTATATTTTGTTTTTGTTGGGTTGGCGTTGATGGAATGGAAGGTATGTTTGGCTGGAAGCCGGCAAATGTGGTTGGAAAAGTTGGCTGGTCGCTGACAGATGCCCTACAGTAGTGAGAGGCAATAGGTTAACGAACTACGAACTTATACCGGGATGGGACATTTTTTGGTTAGTGGATATTTTATTTGAATAGGTTGTATTCGTTGTGTTTGAAAGGATTTATAAACTTAGAACTTGTTGTCTATAACTTGTTCAGATATTATTTATAAAGGCATCATAAAACTAGTGATTTTAAATCAATTAAAAGGGCTTAAAGCTGCAGATGGATCATCACTGTTTCTAGAAGAGCTGACTTTAATCTCTTCTAGTTAAAGTCATAGGCACTTTAATAAATATTGGTACTCCATTACGCGACACACCTGCTCAGACAGCTCCCTGGAGTCATTGTCCTTTTCTGCTGACTCGCACTTTGTTGCATACTTTTGGGCGCCTTTCATGGGACACGTGTACGGCCTTATTTATGTATTGCGGCCTCGTCTTCATCCAGCCTTTGTTCTGCTGTCTGTCTGCGTAGCATAATTCCAATCAACAGCTTGCATCGATAAGTACATAACACTTAGCCATCGGAACCCCGTCCCCTTCCCTGGATGAGACTAATGAGGGTCCTCGTGGCCTAAGCTACCTGCCAAAATGGCGAAAGGCGAGGGACCAAGAAAAAGAAAGAGGCAAACATAACTTTGAGTGTCTCGTAAAAATTTCAATTATCCTAAATGATTAACTTTGTTTATTACAGCCGAAAGAGAGAGAAACAAACGGAGGAGACGACGTTCGCCCACTCATCCACATCCTCATCCCTACCGATGGTGGCACATCATTTATCAGTTTATGACTTGATTCTATTATTTATTGGCACTCGAATGGAAGTCGTCGGCTCACGGCTTCGTCGCAATTTCAATTATAATTATGTGCAAATCGTAAAAAAAATAAGAAACGCGAGGGCGGTTTCCCCCTCCGCCCTTGATGGAATCACTTAGCGGAGGGGAGGCAAAGGAACGCCCCACCCACCCACACACACGCATGAAAAGTTTATAGCTAACAAAAATCGTTAATAAATTAAGCGGAAATATATTTTCCTGCCGTGGGCCCTGTGGCTGGGGGGTTTCCCCCACACACGAAATGCTGTTGCTCGTTCTCTTCTCCAGTTCGCTTCCTTTCGCATTTTTAGCAAATAATGCCTTTTGGCTCTGGGTAATGGTTTTTTAATTTTAGTGTCGTTGAAATTATGGTCGAAACAATAATTTAATAAGTTAGGGTCTTCTGCTCCCGGCAAAAGAGCTCTGTGGGCAGCGTAAACAATTTTCATTTTGCCCCAACTCTAGTCCTTTCTGTCCCCTCCTCGCCACTCCTCATATTCAGTGGCAACATTGTTATTTATATGCTCGCTTCGCTGTCGTTGTTATTGTTGTTTTTGTTGCGGCCAGCAGGTGGGAAAGTTATTTCCGCGGTGGTTTAGAGGGCAAATGAGGGGTGGGGGCTCTTTCCAGCCAGGGGGTTGTAATAGTCCTTTGTATGCGGGCGGTCTGTTAGTCCAAATTGTTTTCCACTCCGCCCTGCCTCCCTCTCGCAAAAACAGGACACGCACACATAGCCAGCGGTTATTAGCCATTGAGTATACAATTGACTTTCACACAAAAGTTATTCCCCGACAAACAAGTTAGATGTGAGGCCGTGCATTTACCTGAACTCCCATTTAAAGACCTTTAATTCATGATCTGTAAGGTGTATGTCATATTTATATTAATCTGAATAATAATAATACAATAATATTGGTAACAAAAATTAATATTTATAAAGTAACCCAATTTAACCCAATTTAAACGTTTTTAATTTTAATTTGTATATATTACCAGTCTATCGAACATATATTATTAATATATCGAACTTAGACATACTAAAATGATCGCTTTAACCTTGAACCATCGCTGTTAACGAACCTTTAATTTATTGCCGGTTTACCGACTATAAATATATTTAGGTATATAAACTAAATATTCGACCACTTTTTTAATATTACAAAGGTATTATTGATTACTTGCACTCTGTTAAGATATCGATTTATAAATATACCTTCCCCTTCATTATCTCATCCCTATTTCCCAG
>JAEIII010040076.1:0-12814 GCA_018905755.1 Drosophila ohnishii | reverse complement strand
GAAGTGTACAACCATATACTGCACTCACGCAAAGTGGGCACACTAAAAATGTTGTGCTATATTCTGCTGGCCTATAGAGTATACTGTACAGTACAGAATGGGTGCAGTATTTTTAAGAACTCTACACTACTGTACAGATCTGTTATGCTATAAATGAGTACACTCATGCAGAAGTCTAGCAACCATACAAGCTGAAGGTATTACGGTAATCAATGTCAAATGCTGCCGATTTTGTGTCTGCTACAATAGTGTTGGTGTACTCCAACTGAAAGCAATAAAAACAACTTTGGAAGAGCGACACACGCTCCCATAAAAAACGAGAGAGAGAGAGAGAGGAAAAGAGCGATACGCGTCAAATGTCAAAAACGAAAAGAACTACATACATATGCACAAAAAACCACAATCGACCCAGTGTTGTTGCTCTTCTTGAGAGAACGATTTTCAAATGAAACAAAATGAGCAGTATTGAAAGCTAAAATAATATTTACATTTCTTATTTTTGTGTTTCATAGTTTTTGTGGATTTTAAGCTGCGAGTAAACTTTTTGAAATGCCAGCACACACACTCAGGCATACATATTTATACATGTATGGATGTATGTATGTACATGGCGGATATAAAAAGGCACCACTTGTTGTTGGCATGATTGAATGCAGTGCGTGCGAGAGGGATGGCATGTTGTAGTTTGCCAAAGCAAGGTAAGATCGCCACCAATACACAGGCGACACACAGCTCACATACACTCACTCAATATACTTTCACTTCTTGTATTGAGTTTTATTTTTTTCTTTTTTGAATTTTATTTGTGCTGGCGCCCAGTTCGTGTTGTTGCTAGATATCGTTTCTAGGCAGATTTGTGGAATTTCTGAAGTTAAAAGGGAAAATCGACCAGAACGAATAGTACGTCAGCAAATACGTCATTGTCGCACTTCCTCCCTCTTTGAATTGTACTTGTGCATAAATGCAGGCACTCAAACACCCTATTCGCTGCCTGTCTCTATCTCTTTCCTTTCAGCCTTTATGCAATGTCGCACTCATTACTCGATTGTTTACTTGAACATGACAACAAATTATGAACAAATAAATTGCGGTTTGTTTTGTTGTTTGCTTTTATTTCCGTGGGGAGTCAAAATAAACACTTTCATCATCTGGTTAACACATGTAAATCATTGAAATTGATCGCAGAACCAACCACAACCGACAGCCGGCAAATGGTGAAATCAAAGAGAAATTGCCAAGAACTTGTATGCAGACGTCACAATAGAGAGAAATACATTCATATTCGTATAAGTATATTTATAGAGAGGATCTAAGGATAACAGCAGCGGACCACAAATCCAATTAGAACACGAATAGGGGGAGGCGAGTGTTAAAATTAGACACTCCCACGCTCATTCTCTAGGATAACTTCCACAAACACGTACACACCTTATATACATACATATACGGACGCACGCCCACAGTGCAACAGCGTCGAACAGCGGAAAAATGAGAGGCGAAAATGGGGGCAGGGACAGACGAGAAGAGCGGAGCAGACAGAAAAGGAACAGCTGCGAACGAATTAACATAAATTGTATGCGAAATTGGGGTTGATAATGCTGTTTGTTACACGGCGGCGGCAGCGGCATATTGTTTATCGGTTTTCTACTACTACATTCCAGCAATTTCCTCGACAGGCTCCCTTCCATTCCATCCCATACCGCTTTCCCTCTCTTTCCCACACAGCAATACTCGTCGTCTGCTGCTGCTTCTTCTTCTTACTTGTGTGTTGGCATATTTTGGTTAAGTGGCTTAAAAAGGCGACATATACGTTTCATTTCAGCTTCTTGTTGTTGGCACTTATTGAAATTATTGTAAATTGGTTGTGTTGCTATTTGTTACTAAATTTAATTAAAACGCGTCGGTTCGGGGCTTTTTCTTAATTATTTTCCCTACTCGGTTTCGTTTTCGCAGTTGGAGCGACAGAGACGGGCGACGGACGACAGACGACGACGACGGCGACGTTTGCTGGAGCGCGCGTGCATAACACGCACACATACAGACGCATCCACACGAGAGAGTGGAGAAATCAATCAAGAGTACGAGCACGACGTTGAAGGGGGGAGTGGGAAAAAAATCACATATGTATGTACGTCAGTGCAAGTGCGACAAGATTTTCCATAAGATTTTCACGCATCTTTGTTTCGTTTCGTACATATGCACAATTCTTTTTCTTTATTCTTTCTTTTCGCAATGCTTTCTTACACAATATTTTGTGGTAATTTCAAGTTTTTTTTTTTTTTGCACACTTCTTTTTTTGTTGTTGGATATATTACGCACTGGATTTCTAATTTTACACTGGCAAATCGAAAGGCGCTGACGAGTAATGCACGTATTCCCCTAAAGTTACAGTTTTCGCTACGATTAATAGTGTAATCTGTTTAACAAAAACTCAGAAATCACGTCATGGCTGCCACGTCTAAACGATTCCAAGCAACAATGAATGTAAATGGTGGCAGGCATGGCAGACTCTGGATTTCCGATGCGCAACAGTGCGGTCACACTTTTAGCGGGATTTTCGCACGGGGCAGGACACGGTCTGACTGCGCGTACTGCCACACTATCGCGAGCGAGAATAACATTGGAATTTTCTTATTTCTACGCGCAAATTTGCCCGGATTATTAATGTACTAAAGTAACTTAAAACTAATTAATATAAATAAACTGGAATTCTTTGCGTAATAACAGCCTCCAATTTAAATATTCGAATCAAAACAACCATGTAAAACATATGTTTTGGTGTGCGAGCAGGACGGATATATGCTTGCATTCGCGAATCAAGGGAACACAAAAATGCAATAATAAAAGTGTGTGGAATGGAGGAGGCGAAAAAGCCCAGAAAAAACGCGCCACACATGTAAAATTTCACAAATATTTGTAATGTATACTTGTTATGAGAGAACAGTTCTCTTTATATTTCCAATTGGTGATTTCGGCAATAATAAACAGCAAGGGCGGGCAAGGGGAAGGGCGGCACACGCGGCATCGCGGCTCTTGAACATGACCACGGTTCTTCGCATTCTCCGGAGCAAACCGAAGTTTTTCACGCCGACTTTTGGCCGACTGAAACAATGTACTCACCCTGAAAGTTATCGTCATTGTCTTCCTCCGATGCCATGCTTGCCGTCGAACGCAACTTTTACGCTTTTTATGCACACGAATATCGCTTAATTTCCACAACAAATAATTAAGCACACACAGACACGACGAGAAAAAAATAGACAAGTTGTAAGCGGCTTCAACAAATATGGCGGAGCGGAGAGCGACACAAAAAATTTGAGAGAAGCAGGGTTGCACGGCGATAGGACACTGCTGTCAGAATTCTAGCGGGAAATGCAAACGTAATTTAGTAAGGAGTACAAAAATTGTACTTAATTAAAACAAATAATATTGTATTGAACCATATTATCCTTTGTTTAATAAACGAACGCATTTTTTTATAGTGATTTAATTAATTAAAATAATTTTTTAAGGTATATGCTGATGATGACTTTTAAGTACATTATCAACGCAAAGTATAGCAAAGTAGTATAGCAATTTTTGCAAACACAAAAAATTATTAAATATTAAAAAAAAAAATGTAATAATAATATAATTAGCTTTCGAAATGGGAGACATTTTAGCCAAATAAGTTTTTAAAGAATGTTCTGAAATAATTATTAAAGCGATGTACATTTGTGTGTGTGTTTTAGAAATTTGTGCGAAATTTAGGTTTATCTTTATAAAAATGTAATTAATATATATTTAGCTATTGTAATTAAGGCATACATCAATATGCTGACAAGAAGCTGTATTTATATATGTTTTATTTAATATATCCTACAGGAAAAGCAAACATATTTCCCGCTAGAATTCTAGCTTCACTACTCGGCACTCTGGTAAAGTGGTCACTCTGGCAGTTTATTACTGTAGCGAAACAACCCTGTGTATTTTGTTGAACAACCCTGTGACTCGAAGAATTTTTCACTGAAAAACGTTGTGTGTTGTTTTCTAACAAACTGCTGCAAAACCGCTCGAGGAATGTGCAAAGTTGTTGGTAAATAACCTTTACTTTTTAGTCAGACCCATTTAATTGCGAATTATGTCGTCCATTATAACGCGCAAGGATGGCGACGGCGACGATCCGAAATTGGCCAGAAAGCGCGCTGCCGCCTCGAATTCAGGAGGCGGTGGTGCCGTCGAAGTGCCAAAGAAATCCCGCTTTGACGTCAAGGACTCGTCAAATGGAAGCGAAAAGCATGAAGACGCCTCAGCGGCGGCCTCGCTCAGCTCCCAACAGATTAAGTTGATGATGGCCCATGCCCAGCGCGAAATCGAGGAGCGCAAGCGGGCACTGAGCAATCTTCGCGACAAGGATCCCCTGCTAGCTTCTGTGCCACAAATCGGCATGCCCGTAGCCCTGGCCGCACAAGCACTCGCCAAGAAGCCAACGCCCGAGGATGCGGAGAAGGCCAGGAAGATAGCCGAACTGCAGGCGCAGATAAGGGCAAAACTAACCGGTAACTTGGCCAGTCTGATCCAACCCACGGCAGTAGCAGCGGCTGCTGCAGCGGCCGCCCAGGCGCAGGAACGTCCGAAACCCCTGATCTTGGACGAGGAGGGGCGTACCGTGGATAAAAGCGGCCGGACCATCAATATACCGACGGTGACGCCCACGCTAAAGGCGAATATTCGGGCCAAGAAGCGGGAGGTGTTCCAGCGACAAACGGGAGGTGTTGGTGAGCGCAACGATCCGGCCAGCTCGGCGCAGGATGAGGCGATCAAGTACTTTGATGACCGGATCGCACAGAAACCCACAGTGCGGAATAAGCGGACGCTGCGCTTCCATGAGCCCGGCAAGTTCCAGCAGCTAGCCGAACGGATGCGCATGAAGAGCCAGTTGGAGAGACTGCAAAACGAAATATCACAGATTGCCAGAAAGACGGGCATTTCGTCGGCCACCAAGCTAGCACTGATCGCACCGAAGCAGGACATGCCGGACGATGTGCCGGCCATGGAGTGGTGGGATTCGGTCATACTTACCCAGGACATGGAGACGGTGGACGAGGCGAGCGGTAAGATAAGCATACGACAGACGGCCATCAGCAATCTCATTGAGCATCCCACACAAATGAAGCCACCAAGTAAGTATTTCACATGTAACACCATCGATCGAAATTAATATACTTGTTACCTCCTTAGATGAGCCGCTGAAACCGGTCTACTTGCCGGTGTTCCTTACCAAAAAGGAGCGCAAGAAGTTGCGCCGCCAGAATCGTCGTGAGGCCTGGAAGGAGGAGCAGGAGAAGATACGCCTGGGATTGGTGGCCCCGCCGGAGCCTAAGCTGCGCATCTCCAACCTGATGCGGGTTCTGGGCTCGGAGGCAGTACAGGACCCCACCAAGATGGAGCAGCATGTCCGAGAGCAGATGGCCAAGCGGCAAAAGGCCCACGAGGATGCCAACAATGCCCGCAAGCTGACCAGCGAGCAGAAGAGCGAGAAAAAGCAGCGCAAGCTAAGGGAGGACACGAGCTGCGGGGTTCATGTGAGCGTCTATCGCATCCGTGATTTGCAGGACAACCAAAGCAAGAAGTTCAAGGTGGAGACGAATGCCAAGCAGCTGCAAATGACGGGCAGCGTGGTCCTGTTCCGCGATTGCTGTGTGGTCGTTGTAGAGGGTGGTCCCAAGCAACAGAAGAAGTACAGACGCCTCATGCTGCATCGCATCAAGTGGGAGGAGGATCTGGCCAAGGGCAATGATGGACAGGATGTGCCCAATTCGTGTGTGCTCGTTTGGGAGGGCACCAGTCAACGGCGGCATTTTGGCGAGATTAAATTCAAGATCTTTCCCATGGAGAAAATGGCACGCGAATTCTTTCAGAAGCATCAAGTGGAGCACTACTGGGATCTGGCCTACTCTGGGGCTGTGCTGGAGGCCTCCTCGGATCAGCAGTAGAAGGATTTTTAGCAATTTAAGCCTATCGACCGAGCGCACCGAAATTCAATTTTTAGTAAGAAAACAAGTCTGAATTGAAGAAATGTTTTGGCAAAAAGCGCAGCAGACACATTAGATGTGTTACTTTTTTCGGAGTCTTTCGAAAAACCTTTGGAAGTGCAAAAATACAGAAAATAAAGTGTTTTGGTGAACTTTAAGTGCAGTGCAAAGTGTCTTTATCTGAAACAATTTGAAACCTTATTTTCTGCAATTCATTTCCAGTTCCCCTACTGCTTTTTAACATAAGGATCCTCCTTGATATTGGACTGTATAAACTCATCCAGGCCCCGCAGCTTCAGGCGCTCAATGACCTCGGCCAATCTCTGATCCTCCAGAGCACTCTCCGCCTTCTCTCGCAGATCTAGTTCATGCTGCTCCTTCACCCGCGCGGTCAGTACGCCCTTTACCAGCTGGCGCAGCGACTTGTTGATAGCCAGGGTGTAGTCCAGCAGCTTCATGTATGTTGCCGGGCTAAGGTAGCCACATTGCTGGCATTGGGCGATCTGTTCGAAGGTGTCCAAGCTGGCGGTGATGATCAGACCGTGCTCGTGGACTGACTTGGTGCCGGGGTTATCTTTGCCTTCTGAGCTAGTGGTAGTGCCAGTGCCAGTGCGATGCTTCCACAACAGCTCCTCCATTTTGGCGCTGGGATTCAGGAAGACGTGATCCCTATAAATACACGCGGTGGACGCCGTGATCAAGTCATACGTGGAAATGCCACACTCCACCAGGGCCACACCACAGCAATTAATGGCCGTGCTCAGCAGACAGCCGTCATCGTCAAGGATCAGCACTCGGATGTCCAGCTGAAAGTTGAGGAACTCCGTGCGGCAGACAACAGGCTCCATGGCCTTGGTCAGCATGCTGCTTAGGAGGCGTTCCCTCTCCGGCACGGATTCCAGCTCTCCGGTGGCAAAGGCCGCAAAGTTTACATAGCAGTTGAGCACGCCCATGTTCATGCGTCGAGCACTGGCACGGATGAGTTCCTTTGGTGGCGAGACAATGGCCAGGACTTTTGTGTTTCCGTATTCCATGTAAGCAGAGCCCCTTACCGTGGTCAGAACGCCGGCACGAATGACTGTGATAAGGAGAGAGAGATTAGAATTATAAAAGTGCCGGGCGGATGGAGGACAACCAACATGTGTTGCGCGGGGCCAGGTTTGTAGGCTCCTTGGCCGGTTTTTCCAGGCTCTCAAAAAAGTTGTCGCCATCCTGTGGGGTTGAGTACAGCTCCTCCGCTATGGAGGCGCCATCCAGGAGGCTGTTTTTTACTTGAGTTACTCTCAACATGTTTTTTCAACGAGGTAAAAACCGTAAACAAAACATGAGTTTGATAAGTAGTGTGGCCAGAGGTGGATAGGATAGAATACCTTGATATCGATATACCGAAACATCGGTTTTTAGTTACTCTCTTTTAAATGCATTTCCGGTTCCGGTCACAGGAAGTGTCAATAAAAACTAAAAAATAAGACAATTTAAAGATTAAAGAAAACATTAAACTTAATGGGTAATTCGTAAAAGAATACACTTCTTAAATTAATAAAACTTTATATATCGAATACTTTGGTAATTTCCATGACTCTCTGTTGTCTTTATTACACACACTTTATAAACAGTCAGTAAAGTAGTATTATTTACAATACATTAAAACCAAGATTTTTTCAAGACATTGACTAACCTAGGTGTAAACAATATCAAATGTAGGTAAGATTCGCATGAACGACTACAAAAGAATTTAAAATGTAAGACTACATTTTTGGTTTGTTAGGTCTTGTTAAAATAGGACTGGTACACAATACCCAGCGACGAAGTGGCAAAAAGCGTAAAGTAACTCCACCAGGTGGCGAATCCCAAAAAGCCCTTGTACACCTCCGTTGAGAACACCTGAAATATTTATCATAAAGATCTTGAGGTTCAAGGTATTAAAAATAGGGTCTTACGTTTTTAAGGCTGCTAAGTGAGGCCTGTAGCGATTGCGCCGACTCAATAATATTAAAGTCCTCTTGGCCATTGGTCGTTAAAGCTTCTCCACTGGCACCAGCTAAAGGATTCTCATCAACTGCCGCACACTCGTGCTGCAGGACAACGCTCTCCCTGAAAATGCCTGCCCAACTGAAACCACCCAGACTCTTGTACATTAGCGTGAGGTACAGACACAGGATAAGCGGGGCAGCAAATTGCAAGGTCACAACGCAAAGATAATAAAAGATCGAGGAGATCTGCAATTAAAATTAAATAATTAAAATAAAAAAATGCAAGAAAATATTAGGTATTTCCTTACCTTTTGCTTGAACTCCACATTGGTAATGCGTCCAGCCTCTTTGCGTAGGTCCAGGATCTTGTCGTGGGCCAGGTTCAGGTACGACTGTAGATAAATAGGCATTAGGGCAAAGCGGACCACCACCACAAAGATCACCAGCAGGAGGCGAAGGGTCTCAAACACATGGGGCTTCAGGCTGCAGACAATACAGGAAAGGTTAAGCTACAATCACATATTACCAGAAAATCGTATATTGCTTACAGTGGCTGTTGCATGCCCTGGAAAACACGCACGGTCAGGTAGTCACGACTGATAGGACGGATCCATAGGATGACCAGGATGAAAGGCAGCACAAAACTGAGATTTAGAAGTACTTGTAGAAACCGATTGCCACGGCAGTATTTCAGCGAGTCCCAATGCATCTTGGCCATGCGCAAGCCTGGGAAGGTGAACAATGAACCCAGAAGGCCACAGCCCATGGCTAGGAAGAATTTTACCACGATCTTGGAGGCGGGACCCCTAAAAAATAAGAAATAATAATAAATAAACTAAAATTCAATGGAGAAATGTAATTACTTACGATGAAGGCAGGCCTTGGTCTGTTAGGAATTTGGAGGCACTGGCATTAAAGCTAGCATAGGCATCCTCCAGGCCCGTCTCCAGGATACGCTCATCCACAATCAAAACAATCATGGCTACCAGCAGGTAGACCAAACAGGCCACAATTACCATTGACCTCTCACCTATAGACTCCTCGCTCTGAAAGTAGAGCACCGTCAGCGAGGAGAGCAGCTTTAGCGCAAAGAAAATAACAAGCAGGCACCACACCATGCTCAGGTTAATCTCCTGACGCAGCGGATAGAAGAAGTGGAAGACTTCCGAGACCACATAGACTATGCCCGCGTAGACACTAAAGTCCAGCAGCCACTGGTATTCGGTGAAGTAGCGCAGGTGCACCACATCGCGCTCCTGGACGGGCAGAGTCTCCAGCTCCACCTCAATGCTGCGCGGTATGTGAAACTGTGTGGCGCTGGCGGCGTTTCCATTTGCCTGCTTGTTTCGGCCACCCTTGGGTGGCTTCTCCTTCGGCACACCCCCTTTGGAGCGCAGCTCATCGTCGGTGGGATGCAGGTAACGGTGCAGACCGGTGCGGCACAGTATCCATTTGGCGAAGGAGTAGTGCGGACTCAGCTTCTGGATGACGCTGACCATCACCAGGGTGATCACCAATTGGGCGCCCAGTACTGCCTGCAAGGAAAGGGGGGATGTGAATTGGTCAGGCGATTGGAAACACATGCGGCGGTCTTGCGGCCGATTTGCTATTTTTGGCCTGCTCCTCCGCTCCGGTCTATTTTTGGTCGTTTGTCAAGCCGGTTGGCCTTGCCGTGGAAACAGATTTCCAGCCTTTTCCGGCAGACTTACCATCGCTTCCTAGTGCCTCGCAGCTGTGCTAGTTTCTTCACTTAAGGCCTTGTGCTAATTCAAGCGCTAATTAATTCATTATTGTTAATTGAAAACGGAAATCTAGTAGAGTTTTCGTCCAAAGAATTTTCTTGTGCTGGCAGTGTGACCGTTTGAGTGGGGTCAACAAAACGTCAACGTTAAGTGTCTAGTATTTTTGTGAATGCAGTTGTGGCTACACTTAAAAAAAAAGAATAATATTAAACAGTGGAAATATTTTACAAATATTAGTTTTCGTACAAATGCGAAAAACTGAAAAAATACATGTCTTTTATTTTCGTTTACATGTCATGCGATATTTCTATAACAGTGCTGCAGGAAGGGGCATTATTTAACAGCTGTTAGATATCCTTTCCCGTAACAGCCCTGTAAAGCGGCTGTTTTTTAACAGCTTCCTGTACTGTTAGACATTACCACCTTTTTGTTGAATTATGAAATAAACGAATAAATATTAATAATAATTATTCCATATTGTGTCGTAATTAAATATTTTTTGGTTCCACTAATTTCTTATATATTTAAGAATAAAGAAGTAACTTAACTCAGTTTTGAGAGAGATTGAGCTTAAAATAAGATTTCAGGACAAAGCTCAGTATTCAAAATAAATAATATTTTCCTAATTAAAACTGGTATTCACCAAATAAAAACAAAATAAATCGAGATATTTTTAAATTTATTTAATCACTCAACCAGTTCGCCGTTTTCTCTCTGCGGCATTGCGCTTGTGGATAATTTTTTTAATAATGCGTCGCCTACGATGACGGAGTGTCCTGTGGGTAGGGGCAGGGACAACTGTTGTTGTCGTCGTCGTCGTTGTTGTTGTTGTGGGAGCCACAGTTGTTGTAGAAGTTGTACCGGTGCCAGTTCCAGTTCCCGTTCCTGTGCCTGTTCCTGTACCCGTTCCTGTGCCAGTGCCTGTTCCAGTGCCAGTTCCTGTGCCCGTTCCTGAGCCGGATCCTAAACTTGATTCAGAATCAACCGGCACCAAGTGGATGGCCAAAAGAGCTATCGTCAAAGCTAGTAGGATCCTCATAGTACAACTTCTACGGACTGATTTAAAACTGCCTGTAGATTGAGTCTATAACCTTTCCATTTATAGCCCTTCACAGGGTACACTGAGTGCTTTTACGTCAAGGGAGCGGAAAATTTTAAAACTTTTTATACGAAACTTTCAGCATTAAAGTTTCAGGTACAAGCACAACAACACAATATAAAATTCTAATAAAACTATTTTTGGGCCGGGTTCCCTTCGTTCTTTGTAAACCAGACTTGTTTAGTTCCTTTTCTTAACTCAAATATTGACTCGAACTCTTTTGTTGGCCAAGACTGTCAGACAACACTCGGTTTGGCCAATATGTACAAGCTTTTTTTTAAATTGAACAGAAGTTTTTGGGGCTTTATTTAGACTATTATTTGTATACTTGAATAGAATTAAAATTAAAGAATAAAATTATGTGTATGTTGTAATATCTATTTTATTTTATCAAAAGATGAAAAACAATAAATTATTAATAAGGAGAGCCTTTTGTGGTTCCTGCAACATTGGTTTTGTAACCGTCATTGATTGATAGAGGTAGCCAGATCGACTTGGCTGATGACGTACTTAACTAATAATTCCACAAAGCCACCAATCTCAACGTGATCTATATAACTATCTCTAGAAATCAAAGAACCAATATACATAATTTCGAAATGGAAATCGAACCATAGCTTTAGATTACCTTTAGGCTATGATTAATATACAGATCTATATAAAATACATTAACTTTTTATAACTTTACCTAAGAACGACTTGGGCTTTGACAATAATGTATGTATTTTTCCTAACCATTCCTTTCTTTTTGTCTTCTAACAATAAGACAACAATGGCAGCTTTGATTACTTAATTCTCTAGAGCTTGGAAACTCCACGAATGGATGTATTTGGTCAGTAAACAACCTAGTCTGGAGATAACTTCGGATGCTGAAGAGACTTTCACTATAAATAACTCGGTATTGTGACTGGCAGAATCAGAATCCAAAGCCCGGTCTCAAAAAGAAGCCACTATGCGCCCAATACAAGCCTTCTCCCTGGCCATCCTGGCCGCATTGGTTGTCCTGTCTATGCAGGCAAGCACTCCAGCCAGCAGCTCAAGCAGCACTTCTCCAACGAGCAGCTCAACTTCCCCATCCAGCAGCTCAACTTCCCCATCCAGCAGCTCTACTTCCCCGTCGAGCAGCTCTTCCAGCAGCTCTGATACTACGGCTACAACGACTACGACAGCGGCTCCAACAACTACAACTACAACGGCTGCCACGACCACCACAGAGGAGACGACCAAAAGGCACCATCGCCGTCGTCATAGGCGCCGGCGCGTGGTAATTATTCGCCGTGAGCGTGAGGGAGGCGATGGTGTGCGTCGCAGGAGGAGCCGGGAGCTTGGAGATGGCCGCGTTGTGAGGCGTGTCCGAGTGCGTGAACGTCGCGGCGTTCGCTCGGCACGTCGCTTCTTTTGATTTCTTTAAAAATGACAACATGATCAATGGAAAATAAAGATCGGACTTCAGAATATATTATGCAACAAAGTGCTAACTAAAATTAAAAGTTAACTATATAGACTTCGAAATACAATGCCTCTCGGGGAAAAAAGGATATGGGTTAGATGGACAGGAATTAGTGTAAGCCTTGGATAAAGGGACCAACTTGAAACAATTCGCAATTATTGATTGTAAAAATATATTCACACACAATTTATTTAATCGGCCTGGAAACGTATAAAGTATGATTTTCTTGTGATTTCTGTCTCACAAAAACACTATCTCCTTCCTAAAAAGGTGGCTTTTCAATGCCACACTCGTCGGGCTTCTTGAAGACCAGTGCATATGTGAGGACAGGATGGACATTTCTGTCCTCGGAAGCTGTCGATAGAAGCGAGTGGCTTGAGGGGCTTTCCATGAAGAGCATCTCCGCATCAAACTTGCTCCAACGGCCACGACTCAGCTGCTCCTTAACGTATTTCAGTTGGGTGTTGATCTAAAATGAGAGGATAGTGAAATATAACGTGTTGATAATAAAATATACGAATATTCAAATAAATACA
>JAEIII010040074.1:139-33191 GCA_018905755.1 Drosophila ohnishii | reverse complement strand
GCAATTTTTCATGAATTTTCTTTACTGCATAAAATCACAAATTCCGAGACCTTTCCAACGAATGCAAAACCGTGGANATCGGTTCGTGCGTTCTGGAGTGATTTGATCCCCGCAGAAAACTTGACTTATTTTTATATAATAGATAAATTTAAAAAAAAGAGCTTTAAGCTGAATACATCCCATAAATCTCGGAATTGGCCAGCCAAAGAAGTCATCATCAGATGGCTGCCCGACGTACACTATTTGCGTTATGATTTCTTTTTAATTTCCCAGCGGTATTTAGGAGAAAAATTTAATAATGTCAAATGTGAGGACACCAACGGGGGACACGAAGGGGAATGTCCAGTCCCGCGAATACGGGACATGTACCATGTGTATTTTCTGAGCAAACAATGCGATCTCGCTTTTCCTCACATTTTCCAACCTCTGCGCATCCGCTGTGGTTGACCCCATACGAGTGTGTGCTTGTGTTTGCCCGGACTTCCGCTTGGCTAAATTTGTTTACACTTTTTTCTTGCCGCGGCGGTCCCACTCATAATTTCATTTTGAAACGTTTGCCCAGCAACGAAATTACTCGTTTTTCCATTGTTTCTCACAGCCTGACATATGGCACTAAGCCTGGCCCACTTTATTAAAACCGGCGACAAAAGACAAACCGAAAACTCGCAGAATTCCCAACAAGCAGGACACCAAGAACCGAGTTCGGTCCATTTAACAGACTCTCACTCTCTGCTTTTGGCCAGAAGGCGATGGCTGAACCCTTGGCAGCACTCAGCACGTGATTTGCATACACTTAAGCAGCCACCACCGCCCACGTGAACATCTGGCCCACACTTAATTACATGGCAAATGAAAAGTTGAAGAAACCGAAAGAAAAAAAATGAACGGGAAACCAAAAATATAAACAGGAAAAAACAGGAATTAAATGTGCGTTAAATTGCCAATAAACATGGCCTGCATCTCAATGGCAGCATCAAGCGAAAGGGGTTTTAAAGCCGCCAACAATATGCGTAAGACGGTTACACTTTGGCAAAAAGTTGGTTAATGAGTTGATCATTAGTTTGAAAAGTATAAAAATACTTTGTTACACGTGAGCCTGGCCTCAGCAAGGGAACACGATTACTAAAGTACGAATATCTTCAATAAAAACAAAAAACAGCTAACTTCGGGAAGCTGAAGTCTGAATATTCAGTATACATTTCGCTTATTCGGTCGAATTTAAAATAGAAATTTATAATAAATTGTTGAATAACTTAATATTAATAAGTTGCGATTTTAATGGCGAATCGAAATATAGATATGTATATGACTTTAAGCAAACACTGGCTTTTAAGGCCTAAAATGCCTTTAAGAAAACTTAAATAAACGACTTCTTTTAATCGATATTTTTATATATTTTTATATGATAATTTCTTTAGGTAAATCAAAGTTTAAAAAAGCCTTAACCAAGTCAATACAACTTTAATTTCAATTTGGAGCGCATTTCTGAGCTAGTTTTTTCTAGAAAACCCCTGAACAAATTGTTAAAAGATGGCAAGACTTTTATTCTTCTCCAACATGTCTTCAAAGACTCGCCTGTAAATTCTGACCAAGGATATGAGGTCGGAAAGGATTTGTTGACTGCATTACAAGCTTCTGACTGAAATTAAAATACCCTGCAAGGTATGAGTAGGCGATATTTTCCAAAAAGTCTTTATGCAGCTAAGTGGGCCCTGACATTAGTGTTACTAGTATTTGACCAACACAAAACATCAAATCATTCTCACGCCGAGAGTCAAAGCATACATAGCATATACAAAGTTGATAAAATTGACAAAAAAAAGTGCACAGAAAAGTTGTTGGATTTTTTCTACTTGATTTTAGTTTTGTGAAGGACTATCTACCATATATTCGCATCCAGAAATGGAGCCAACACGCACAAGGGCCGCGGTGCGTATCAAATCTACAGTTCCGTACGTGAAACCGGAAAAGAGAGTAAGTGAAAGAGTCATAAATCCGCGGCAGGATATACAAAAGATTCTGTGCAATCCATCTGCAGGAGACCATTTTTACCGAGGACGAGCGGAATACAATTACCGAGCTGAAAAAGCTATATCTGGAGACTATTAATTTGGATGTGGCCCTGCAGCGAGATATCTATAATATGGAGAAGAGTTACGAGGACCGCCACAATGCTATATTCGAGAAACGCAAGAAGATCATAGAGTAAGTCGTACAAATTTTACTAATTTTGCAAACCAAGCTCAAGCCACATTTCCCAGGGATTTCCGTAAGCAAACCCACGGCGATTCTACACCAAATGAGAACGTCAGTAATTTTTGGCTCAAGGTGCTAAAAGCCTCTTACACCGAGTTCATCAGCAAGAAAGACGAGAAGATTTTGTCGGTAAGTATATTAGACCGAACTAAAAAATGTAAACCAAACAAAATAACAATCTTAAGCGCATTAAACCATAGTTTTAAATCAGAAAGAATATTTTGAGCAGTTAATACTCTTACTCTTCCTTACAGTCCTTGGTCGATGTACGTTCCCGGCTCTATAATGAACCGGAAGTTAAGTTCGACATCGAGTTCCACTTCGATAAGAATGAATACTTCACCAACAGTGTGCTGAAAAAGACGTATTTCTTAAACTGCCTTCCGGACCCGAAAGATCCGCTTTCGTATGACGGCGCAGAGATCTACAAGTGCGAGGGCTGCACCATTGATTGGAAGAAGGGCTACGAGAATAGTAGTAAGACAAGTGATACTGACCCATACAACATATACTTAAAATTAACTCTTTTTTTTAAAAGGCGAGTCGGGCAACCCATCTTTCTTCCACTTCTTTTCTCCTCCCACTGCGCCGGCGGACCCCGAGGATGACCACTTTTGCGACATCAACGTAAGATCGCCGAGGTTTATTTTCTGGACACCTAGCTAACATTTATTCTGCACAGGCAATACTTCAAAATGACTTTGAACTGGGCTTCTACCTAAAAGAACGCGTCATTCCCAAGGCAGTGATCTTCTTTACAGGCGAGATTGCCGACTGTCAGAGCACCTCCGAGTCGGACTCTGAGAATACCGATGACGATTCAGACGCAGAGGAGGAAGACGAATCGTCCAATGGCACCGACAAGTGAACCAGCAATTTCTAGACTTGTTTACACCTTTTACACTTTTCACAACTGTTTTTCACACAAAAATACCTCACCATTAATTGGTCTGTCCTTACAAGATTTACAAAGCTGCCAAATAAACATTTCATTTTACGTATAAGAAAGTCTTATTTAATGGGAAATTCTTTTTTTTAGGGTTTCCACTGGTCGATTAAATTATGTATGTTCTGATATGAAAACCAAAAATATAGGCAGCAATACTTTTTATTGAAAAATTAAGCAGTGACTAAGCAAAGTGTGCCCTGTCATTTGTGCTAGTTGATAGTTTGACTTACAGCCGCAGTGCCCCATTGTCACGCTGAGAGTCAGACGTCTATTCATAACAAATACGAGAAAATTGAACGTACACAAAAAGTAAACGTGAATATTTGATTTAATTTCGCGAAAGCCAGCCACAAAATGGAGTCTGCGATCAAAAGTCTCGAGGAGAAGATGAAATCTTTAACTACCAACGCTAAACCGGAAGATAATGTAAGTGAAATAGTTTCCCAAAGCAGTATATGCCTAAGATTTTGAGCAATCTGCAGGACGCTGATTTCACCGTCGACGAGAGAAAGACAATTACTGAGTTGAAGCAACTCTACCTAGAGACTCTTAAGCTGGATGTAACCATGCAGCGTGACATCTACAAGATGGAGAAGAGCTACGAGGATCGCCACAACGCCATTTACGAGAAGCGCAAGAAGATCTTAGAGTGAGTTAGTCGCGCCTTACACATTCCTAAAACAAAGCTGAAACTTGTTTTCTTAGTGAATTTAGAAAACAAAACCACGGCGATTCAAATGAAAACGTCAAAAACTTTTGGCTTAACGTCCTCAAGGTCGCGTGCACAGAGATGATAAACAAGAATGACGAGGAGATTTTGGCAGTAAGTTCTTCCAATTCAAAATTATAAATATTTTTAGCTAAAAGAATTATTTTATTGATCTACAGTTTCTGTCCGACGTTCGATCCCACCTTTATGTGGATGATATTGTGAAGTTCGACATAGACTTCCATTTCGACAAGAACGAATATTTCAGCAATAAAGTTTTGAAAAAGACGTACTTCTTCAACTGCCTGCCGGACCCGAAAGATCCGCTATTGTTTGACGGCTCAGAGATTTTTAAGTGCGAAGGATGCACCATCGATTGGAAGACACCAAAAAGCCGTATTAAGAATAGTAAGTAGGAAAGCAATAAGCCAATATATAAAACCATATCTTAACATTCTGATATAGTATGTGTGATAAACCTATATTCCCCTCCATACATCGTAGTGATTAGTGATATCGCTCTCTTAACATTTCATGCATTATTTTTAAAATTTCGATATATAATATATTTAAGCTTATATATTATATCGAGCTTGTCCTCTTAATATATTTGAATATCTTATAGAAACACATGTTACTATATACTGACCTTAAAAAAACTCCATTTACAGACGTACCATCTTTCTTTGACTTCTTCTCCCCTCCCACTTTGCCGGAGGACACCAATGATGACCTTTATGTCGACATACACGTGAGATCGTTTAGGTATATTGTCTGGAAATTTAGCTTACTTTTATACCCCGCAGACCATACTGAACAATGACTTTGAGATGGGTTTCTACCTGAAGGAACGCGTAATCCCCAAGGCGGTGATTTTTTTCACTGGCGAGATCATAGACTGTCAGAGCACCAGCCAATCAGATGAAGATTCAGATGCCAATGAGGAAGAGGCATCTTCCAACGCCACTGGCCAGTGAACTGCAAACATTTTTACACTTTTTACCTTCCCACAGAGCCACTGAAAACTTAATTGGTCTGTCCTTACATTATACAGAGCTGCCAAATAAACATTTCATTGTACGTATACCAAAGGAGTCGCGTTCTTTAATGCCTAACTAGAGGATTGGTTTCTGGTGGAGTCTGGGTTTTTGGATTTATACAGTGCACTGAGCCGGCTTATAGTACAAGGGCTTGTTTAGTTTGGAACGTAATACTAATGAGCTGAGCTACAGCACTCGCTTGTAGCCAGCGTTGTGGGATCGTCGGCTTGGCCTTGTCGTCGTCCTCTTCGTCGTCTTAAAATATCTCCTTTCAGCACGGCCCATATCCACACAAAAGTTTCACGGAATACAACATGATACAAACATATGGTAGGGGAAGTTTACTAAGGGATCACCAGGACCGGCGGCGGGGGCGGTGGCGATTGCGGTGGCTGCTGATCACGTTCACCCGCCGGTCCTTCTTCGTCCTGTGCCGCCACCTCATCTTCCTGCTCCTCGATCGGAACCTCCACGCCATCCTCATCGTCCACTGACAAGTGCGTGGCCAGCACCTCGCACTCCGGTTTGCTGCTCTTGAAACGGCGCAGCCCCGAAAGCGTTATGCTCGTGCCGCTCACATCTATGAAGATCAGATTGGGCGAGCACTGCACCAGGTGCTCCAGGGTGTGATTCGTTATGTGGTGGTAGTTGCGCAATGAAAGTCGCTCCAGACGGTTGTCCGGAGAACGGTTGATGTTCCGTATCCAAACCACATCCGGCTGCACCGGTCTAGCTGCTCTGCCAAAGCTGTAGATCGCGCGGTCGGATACATAGCATTGCGGCGGAGCCGGGCAGGTTGGTGGACGGTGGCGCATTCGGCGAGCGTAGTCCCGATCGAGGGGGTCAAGCATGTTCCAGAACATGGGATGCTGCACCACCTGGTCGAAGTTCCCACGTGGATGCGATCGATGGCGGCGAGAGTGCATTACGAGCATCGGCTCCCGAATGGCCATTGCCTGCGGATTCATGTAGATCATCTGATCGCGACGAGGCAGGAAGCGACTGTGGGCGGGATTGTTTCCCCGCCAGGTGCGCAAGTGGTCCGCCATCTGCTCCAGAATGGCCACCATATTGGGCTGCTGCCGTGGGTTCTCCTGACCAGGTGGATGCACTTCGGGCACGTAAATGTAAGCGCGTGGCGTGGGCGACGGCCCTGGATTCTGGCCATCAGGATTATCCGCATCCGCTGCCGGCGGCACCGCAGGTGGTGGATGGTCGGCAGCCACGCTGGGCAAAGCAATCACCACCAGTGGCGATCGTACAGGAGGACCGCCATTTTGGCCATTGCCATGCGAAGCTGCACTCTCCAGTTTGTCCGACGAGCAGGAGGAGGTTGAGGAGGACGTGTCTGTAGAGGTCAAAGTGGATGAGGAGTCCTCATCCTCTGATTCTGAGGAGCCAGTACTCTTCTTCGCCAGTGGCTCTCTAGTATTGGCAGCTGGCACTGCTGAGGCAGGCGGCGATGGCTCCTTTCTCTCGTTGCAATTGTCAGAGTTAAACATATCAGCATTCTGATCTTTGCCCTGCGCAATCTTGCAGGCTCGCAGGTGTTCCATAGCGGCCCGCGATGTGGACGGCTCATCGTCGTTGAGAACTTTTATCGATTCCGGCTGCGGGGCAGCAGCCTCGTCATTGGCATTGCCATTGTTGGTCTTCTCCGGAGAGGGAAGTTCAGCGGGCAGGTTGGTTGGCGACTCTAAAAACAGCTCCTTAAGATTCTCGATGGCGCTGAAGCACTGCAAATCCGAGTTATTGATAGGCGTTAAACGGAGATCTAGCACCTGAGAAAGAAAAATGTTACAGCGGATTCTAGGTTCATTTTGTGGACGCCATGCAAACCTCTAGTTTGTGGAAGCCAAAGCGGGCCGCCATGCTGCCGTAAGGAACAAACTTGCAGAGCATCTGACAGCCCTTAAGACTAAGACGTCGCAGCGAAGGTAGCTTTGAGAGGGCCATAATGTAATACGGTTCGAACCAGTTATTGTCCTCAATGCTGAGATCCTAAGGCCAACAGAAATGAGGAATTAGTCTCACCAATGGATTATTCAGTCAAAAAGAAAGCTTATATACCTCCAGGTCTACCAGTTGCAACTCTATCGTGTGGAATATACTTTTGACCATATTGCCCACTTTCACACTGCAATCTTTGAGCATTAGTCGCTTTAGCGAGGCAGGAAACTCGGAAATGTGGATCTATAATGCGTTTTAGTCAAATTAATCATAAGGAGACATATGAATCCTATTGCAACATACATATTCAAAGTCCAGACTGACGCCCTGGAGTTCCAGCACCTTTAACTGATTTGCCACCTTGGGAAAAACGGAATTCAGGGTCATGGTGAACTGCTTGAACTCGCCGGCCACATGCTGCGAGGATGGCGGACCGCAAATCTTGATGGTGTGTGTCTTTTCGGTGGCTCGACCAAGGATCTCCTCCAGAATCCCCATGGGTAGCGGTCCATTACTGAGATCTATGCGGTGCCAGAAGCGGTGGTCCAGAAGCAAGCTCTCCAAACGAGGCGAGCAGCTAAATATATTTGATTTTTAAGGATCAGTAGGAGTGGAAACTTAAACCTAAACTGTAACAGAAATCTCCTTTAAACAAAGAACACATAAGATACTGAATTACTACGCTCAAGTATTATACAACCCTTGAGTCATGGGACTGGATATCTTATGTCTAGATATTGAGCTTCATGAATACATTCCCGGTAGGTTTCTCTTGAAAGCTAATAGTGTCAAGTTTATGCAGTTTGTAAAATATCAGAAATTCTATATGTATATGCACATAAACAAAAATAATAGTTATAATATATCCTAAGGTAGATTCAATTCGTAAGATAAGATAATTTCGAATTCCGGGAAATCCCTATTGGACGTGCCCCCTTTATATGTGTATTTGTTGTGGAAGGCCACTAAAGAGAACTCACTGCATCACCGCCATAATGGAGGGCGTGTCCAGGTACTTGAAGATCTCGTAAAGCATCTCGTCGCAGAAGTCCAGCAGGTTGTGCTCTATGCCCGGGATGCGCTGATCCGGCGACTGCTGCTGCAGCTCCTCCCTTCTGCGTTGTTTCGTCTGCGGCTCCTCTTCGGGGGCTTCTGGTGACGGGAGTTGCGGGGGCGTGACGACCGGCTCCCGTGCCGGACGCTCGCTGGCCGAGAAGCGGCGTTTTTGCGCTGCGACGCAAGCGCTGCCCACGTCGTCCATGCTGATTTTGGCTGCTTTTTATTGCCAATTTATCGTGTAGTTTTCTTTCAGCTAAAATGCAAGTAACCAGTGTGACCGCAGCAAGAGCGCGAGCTTATCCAAAAGTGCGATACCGCAAAAATACCGAAATCCTAGCTGATAGAGATGGGAGAACATCGATAATCAGCGTTTTAGTGTGCCCAGAAGCGGGAAAGTGCAATTCTTCTGGGTTTTTTAGGGAAAGAGGGGAAGGCCACACTACGTGTGTTCTTGTGTGCTTTTTTGACTAAAAATGCACCTGCTGAGACAACTACGCCAGGTAAATGGGCTTCGGAGCCTGCGGCAGGCCACCCGCCAGGTGTCCAGCGGCCCCACAAAGCCGGCAACGCTGCAGTACGAGCGGGATCCGCAGCCGCTGTTCACGGACGCAGAGACCCAGAGACTGCTCCAGTCCATGACGCAACTGAACCTGGACCGGGTGTTCCGCAAGCGCACGGTGCCGGACAACAGCGTGGAGACCAAGTTCATGACGGACGAGCAGCTGGACAGCGAGTTCCAGCAGATGGTGGAGCGGGCCAAGCAAAGGCTGCAGATGCCGCCGATAGTGACGATCAAAAAGGACGAGGAGCGCATTATTGCCAAGGACCCGGCGTTGAAGGACTTTGCCAGCACGAAGTACGTGTTCACGGACATCACCTTCGGCCTGCGGCAGTCGGAGCGCAAGGTAGTTGTGCGGGAGACCGACGGAACCCTGGCCTACGCCACATTGGAGACCACCAAGCGAATGAACCAGTTGTATTTCCCCCTGGAGGGCCGTCAGTCGTACAACCCCCGCATGTTCCTTTTGGAGGAGCTGCTGGCCAAGTGCCTGGCGGAGCACAAGTACGAGTTCGTGCTGGATCGCCTCCTTGTGCAGTACGAACCTTATGAGCCGGAGTTCCACAATATTTCGGCACGCGTCTTCGAGCACCTCAACGAATCGAAGCAGTTCGACCTCCTGCGCTCCACGCGCCACTTCGGGCCCATGGCCTTCTTCTACGCCTGGCACCGCTGCATCGACGATCTGCTGTACGACATGATCCGACGCGACTACCTCTCCAATGCCGTGGAACTGATTGCCCTGAGCTACAAGATTCACAAAGTGCCAGTGGAGTATCTGCCGACGCTGGCCCAGCTGGACGCCCTGCAAATCACACCCGCACAGCGCGCTCTGGCAGAGCTGAGAAGTGTCTTCCGAAACCGCGAGGAGCATCAGGGCATCGAGCAGGAGATCCACACGGCTATTGGCAAGACGGAACAGGACTTTGCCGCCGACGAGATCAGCCTCAAATTTATTGAGCAGTACATCGCCAGCGAACATGCCCTGAAGAAGGTACAGCTGGAGCTGGCAGTGCAGACTCTGAAGGAAGTCAGCCGGGAGAAACTGCTGCTGTTCCAAGGATTGAAAAAGGCGCATGGCGTTCAGTCGTCGTAGGAGCCTCGTCTTATTGTTATCGATTTCTACTGCTAATAAATACAAGCTAGTTTACAAATTAATAACTAATGCTCATAATTCTTTCAGCAAAGCCTTCTTCAGGTCCTTGTGGTAGCCAAGAATGCACTTCCTCCTGTGTCTGCTGCAAGTCCTCTCGTTGCTAAAGCGCTTTAGGCACACCGAGCAGCGTCTGAGGTCGCGTTTCTCCTTGGGCAGCTTGTGCTTGCGAAACAACGTGAGGCACTCCGCCTTGGAGCAGTCGCTCACAGCTTTGCGGTGGATCAGCAGGGCGGATGCGGTCTTGAAGAATCGTTTGCACTGGAGGCACTTGTAGGAGCTCCGGCCGCGGTGCTTCTTCAGATGGTTGAGTAGGTGCGTCTCCGAATGGCACTCGACACTGCACAACGGATGCGGGCACTTGAAGAACATGTTGGACTTCCTGGGCGCCAGACCAGGGCAGCTAAGATTGTGGCGCTTCACCAGCTTCTCGTGGGCTATCCATCGGCCACAATGACAGCAGAGTACCTCCGGACCGTAGTGCACCTTCATGTGGCCCTGGTGCTCGGCCAGAGAGCTGGCTACTTCGCCGCAAACCTGACACTCCAGCATTCCGTTGGGGAACATGCTGGTTGTCTCGCTAACGAAGGTGAGGAATGCGGCCTCCTCGCTGGCGAAATCCTTGGGATCCTTCTCCGCCTCCTGATTCTTGGGGGTATCCCAGTCCCAATCGTCCGCATCTCGGCAGCACTGCACGCCCACGTCGCACGTGTTCTTCGTCTCCGTTTGTATGCTGCGTTCTCTTTTGGGAAGATAATCGTTTTGCGGGTTTTTGGATACTGCCCGGTCCTGGGGCTTCTGGGACAATTCTGTGTGGCCGCCATTGACGAACATCGGATCGGCGTCGACTCTAGTCGCCGTTAAGTTGTTGTCCATTGCGTACTGATGGCTCACCCACTTGGACTCCACGCACAGGTATTCTGGTAGGTCGTAAACGGGCACGTTTAGAGGTTGAACGCGGTTAACTTTGACTAATGGTCGGGAAGAATCAGTGGATATATTCTCCTGAGGCGCAATGTTCATCTTGGGCGGGCCTTTTTATTGGATTTTTTAATAGCCGCAGTGACCAGACGCAAAAACCACCATAAGGTGAGGAGAAGTGGTGCTCACTTTATGGTATTTGTGTTATTGTTTTAAAATTCCATTTCAGGGGACGCCAGAAAAAGGAATCTTAGCCGGGCCCTTTTTGTTTTATTTTAAGTAGTGTGCCCAGAGCTGTGAAAACACCAAATACTTGGATGTGGAAAAAGCCAAAACATCTCTTAATGCCCTTATGACACAGTAATTAATTTTTATTAATTATAGTGTTATGACACTACCGCATTTATAAGAGATTTCATTAAAAATTTGACAGCTCCATAGGGTTTTTCACAAGTGCGAGCAAGGCGGATATATGGCACTTCTAATGCTATAAGCAACCATTCCCAGACCGTTTAAATTTATTTTAAATTAAGTTTACCCAAGTTGCTAAAATTCAATAATATAATATAATAAACAATTAGCAAAGAATTGTGGTCAAATAAATACTTCACACAAAATGTTGTGTATATTTTCAATAATGCTTTTCTATTTTCTAGATTTTAATTGATTATTGCATTATTAAGAATATATACATTATGGTCAAATTAAAAAAAATAATAAATAAATATCAGGAAATATATTAAACTTGTATATTTATACAAAGCGTAAAATAATTTCGTTTTGAATAAATTAAAAAAAAAAGAAAGTTTAATCGTATAAAATACTTCTAATATTTACAGTGTGACAGTTACAGTTTTACATTCGCAGTTTTACATTTTCCTCTATATCGACCGATTGTTTATTATTTTTGATATAGTTTTCTGATTTTCATAAAAATAAAACCGAAATTCTAAGATAATATCTAATTACCATATCTAAAAAAAGATGAAAATATGTTGAAAAAGAGCAAAGGTATAAATTTTTTTCTAAAAGTTTTTCGATAATTTCTATGGCATCTGTATGATATAGTCGTCCGATCCGATTCGTTCCGACTTACATATCAGTGAGAATAGTCAGAAAACTATATGCAAAGTTTTTAACTAAGAGAGATTTCGTAAGAACGGAGAAATGGCCATTGGCCATGCTAGATCGACTCGTCTGTTGATGCTGATCAAGAATATATATATTTTTATAGGGCTGGAAATACATCCTTCAGCCGGTTGACAACTTCTGAATAAAATTATAATACCCTGCAAGGGTATATATATTGTTAAAATATGTTTAAAAAAATGCATTTTCTGGATTTTAGTTAAATTTAATAGAACGATTGCAGACAATTACTAATAGAAATCGAAGGTTAAAATAGCAGTTTGTAAACAATTCCGTATTTCCCAAAAGATGTACTACTTTTTGCTCTTGTCCTTGTCCTTGATGGTATACTTGTCGTAGGATTTGGTGGGATCGTACGGCTCCCAGCGGCTGGCCGGGAAGATGTGCTTGTTGCGCTCGTACCAGGACCGGAGGAGCACTTTACCGGCGTGCGACTCCTCCTTCTCGACGGAGGCATCGCTGATCATGCGCACGTCGTCGTGGACGTCGAACTGAAAGAGTGGACCGGACTTGCCGCGCGCCTTGGTTACAATAAAGTCGTAGAAGGAGTAGTGGTGTGGCAGGATCAGATCCTCCTTGACGTACATCAGCTGGTCGGCCATCACGGTCTTTAGTTCGATGAACTCCTTGCGCAGCAGCTCTAGGCACTTTTGCAGGAACTGGTAGATTGAGTTGCCCTTCTTCATCAGGACGCTGCGCCGATGCCCGGATCCATCCCAGTAACTGAACGTGATGGATATGTCCTCGTCCTTGAGCTCCGCCTGCTGCATCACCCATTCCTGGCGTAGTTGTTCGCGCAGGCGGTTCTCCTGCTCCTCGCGCTCGCGATCCGGCAGAAATGAGGTGTCCACATCGGGGTTCTTGCAGATCTTCTTTTTCTTGACCGGCACAATAGCGTCCTGCATCTCAGTCCACTTGGCCTTGGGCTTGGCCTCCTGTTTCACCTTTATTTGTAGCTCCTCCTCCTCGTCCTCGTTGCCATCCTCATCCTCTTCCTCGTCCACGTTGAAGGACAACGCCTGTATCTGTCGCTTCTGCTTGTTCTTCTCCGCCTGAATGGCCTCCAGGGCACGCTGCTTCTCCCGATCCTTCTCGTCCTTCTTTTGGGCCAGCTTCTTTTCCCTTTCGCGTACAATGTCCTCCTGCTTTGCCTTCATCTCGTCGAGGGTGACCAGGCCGATGGTCGAGGACTTGAGCTGCTGCTCCACGGCATCGTAGTGCGTCGCGAACTTGTTCTCAATCTTGTCCAGCTTCAGCTCCTCCTCGATCTTCTTCTTGCGGAACTCGATCTCCTGCTGCTGGATCTCGCGCTTCTTCATCAGCTGGGCGGCTCGGCCCGCCTCGCTGGCGGCCCCCTTGTAGTGGGCCATCCTTAGCTATATCTGGTTAATTAATTAAACTTTGTTATTTTCTATAAATTTCCACAGCGGAAAAATTGTAAACATTAGTCTAGTGTGACCGTTGCTCAATGCGTGCACAATACTGCGCAGTAGAGTGGCCAGACATTAAGGCTCATGATTTTGTAGCGCTGACCTTTTGTCACAAGCGCTAATGTCGGTTATTTTTTGATTTCTGGACCGAAAGCTCTGGAGTTCGTCCTTTAAAGTCCTTCCGGCGAGCTTCCATCTGCGTAGCATGTTATTTGGCACTGGGCCCACGCCGTTGGCTGTTTCAGTTACATCGGAACTTTCAAACCCATTGGTTGAACGCGCGCATTCAGACTCGCTGCGAAAGTGTTAAGAAAACAAGTTTTTGAACCCGAAAACAGCAGTTAAAAGTGTCCCGATTAAAAAGTAAAGTGGTTTTGAGCAACGGATCGAAGTGTTCGTGGTTTTGATGGAAAAATGGTTGAGGATTTCGCCTAGCAGGACCTGCAAATGTGACCCAGTCAGCGTGTTGTGCTGCCGAAAGACTGCTGCTGTATCCTGGCATTTGGCAAGGACATTACGGACAAAGAATCGTGCCAAGAGATAAAGAGGGGCAGTTGGCAGTGGCAGCTGATTCGGAAGCGGAAGTGCCAAATTGAAATGCCATTTAAGCCAGACGAGCGAATTGCCCGACTTCGTTTACGGCTCATCCGGACTCGTCTGGTCAGGGCTCCTCCTAGCACCTCTTTTGCACTCAGCTGTCCAATGGGAGATCGGGCTGGGGATGGGTTTGCTATGGGGACTCCAAGTGGGATTGGGGTGTTGAAAGGATGAAGGATGGCGGGAATACCGCAAGCATGGGGATCCCCAGACGACACTTGGCGTCTGCGTTGGCGGTCCCTGCTCTTGACATTGATTATATTCATGAGGCCAAGTCATAAATTCCCAGCCCCACCGCCTGTTTACGAGGATGCCGAGCCCGTCCTCGTTTTCATCCCCCCGCCAAGATGTTGCCAAGTCAAGCGGAGTGCCAATAAAATCATTAACTGTTGCAGCGCATTAAATTCACGACCCAGACGTAGTGCTTCTGTCGTTATTCAGGCAGCAAGCATTGTCATAAAACCCCGACCCGACCTAAGCCATATTTATCCCAATTCGTCTCCAGTCTTCTCCGTCTTCCAGTCTCCATCCGTCTAATTGCCCGATTGAGCAAGGACTCCGGGCGGGGAGGCGTGTGAAAAACTATTAAAAGGCCATCCAGAGCCATAATTAATGGCGACAATGACTTGATCGGCCGATAATTAATTTATCGACGTTTATATTGCCAAACTGAAACGCAGCCACACAGCCACACATGGTCACCGGAACCGCCGGAAACCCACGCAACGGTTGTCGTTGCGTCCCGCGGGACCTCGTAAATTGTCCGGCTGAATTCCTTAACAGCTCCAGAGCCCCATTCCCAGTCCCAGTCCCACTGGCAGAAGTTGGCTCCCCCTCTCAGCCCTTCCTTCCGTAATTGACTTTAATTTCAGGGCCAGCACAGGCGGCAAAAGTTTTCTCAAGAAGGCGAGCTGAGCCCAAGTTTTGGTTGCTCCTATTGTATTAACTTGGCTTTGGCTGCCGTGGCCCGCACATGCATGCATAGTTTGTGCTTGCCAGAGGATTAGGCTGGCCACTCGGATCCTTAGTATTTGCATTCCGCTGGGCGGACTTTATCCTACTTCTTAGTTTGCCAAACTATTTTCGTGCGCCAAGAACTGGCGACGTGATAAAAGTTGCCAGAAAAGTTACCTCCTGCCAGAATGGAATCAATTGAAAATGATTGAAACCTAATTTCCCAAATGGTCTGAATACATAAATCAATAAATAAATTAGGTGTTTTCAAGGTGGGGAGCAGCAGCAGAAGCACCGCACTCATTAGGCTCAGTCTGGTGTATTTAAGGGTTACCTATCGATCCATTTCATTTGCACCAAACGAAATGCTTTCCCAGATTTCATATTTCCATTAATTTATTTATATGTACATTCCGTGTTAGTAGGCTATTAAATCAAATCGCTTAAATTCATTTATCTTAATGAATTAGGATCTTTTTGTATTTATTTTTGAATTGTTAATGGCGCTGTGACACTGCATGGCAGCTTTTCTTAATTGGCTAAGCGAGGTGTGAGGAAGACAAACAAAAGGCATTATTATAAACAAATACTACAGTTTATAGATAAATAGCTTAATATCTTAATATCTTATATAAATTTGACCCTCCAATAAAACATGCATATGATAAAACAATAAAGTGGCGTCATAATGGCATAAAAAGAGATCGGATTTTGAATATTTGCGCAAATAATATTATTCTTAATTAACTGGAAACTCTTGCTTAAACTGCCTGACATGGCAAAAATTTAATTTCTTTGTAAACTTCATGTAACTATTTATCCAATTACTCTTAAAAACAATTCTTCTTCAGCGAGTTTAAAAAGAAAGTCCCAATAGTTAGCCCTTGCAACTTATTAAAAGTATTAAATTTAAAGTATTTGAAACTTTATTATTTCCAATTAAAATCTACCACCTATGAAAACATCTCACTCTTATCTTGTTGCAATTTTCATTGAATTTTGAGTGAAAACAAATTACTTTAATTACTTTATTTCTGCTTGTTTGTCAAGCTTTCAATCAAATTGCATAAAATGTTACATTTTGATAGAATTTTTTGCTCCACACATATATATATATATATATACTACACTATTCAAAAGCTCGTCTGGTGCGTTTCTGTGTGCTAAAATTGTAAATCTCTCCAATGGCATCCCGCAGTGATTGAAGCAGAAAAAATAAATATTTTCGCTTCAGTGGACCGCAATGAACTGTTAAGGCCGACAAAAACTATGCTGATAGGAGAAAGCTTTGTTCGCATTCCCCAGCCATCAAATAGTGGCCATCTCTGAGATTATGGCCCTGTGCTCAAACCCCTTTCTCCTGGCAATTAATAGTCGAGAACGCGACTTTCATGGGTCTCCTTAGAGTTCCCAGCGAGTCTATGGGAATTCCCGTCGCTTGAGTCTGCTCTAGATACTGTCGTAAAGCATACTTAGTTGGCTTTTATCCTCACACTTTTTGCGGTCCTCGGTCGCCTCGTCCTTGTCTTGATTTCCGAAATTGTTTTTACCCGCATTTCATTTGTTCGCCAAACTTTTCGCATTGCGCTCGCTGAGGACGGAATGGCGCAAAAAAATTGACACAATTTAAACTTTTGTATAAACAAAAGCAATGCAGAGCAGTCGAACAGAAAAGGTTAGCCAAACGAGCCATTTGTCCCGGCTGCTGTTTACTTTCTTTTTTGCTCTCTTCTCTATTTTCTGGTCCTTTTTTCGTTGGTTCCTTCCTTTTGCTGCGGTTTTTCTGTGCTTCTTTTTGGGCAATGCCAGTTTATTATAGCCGGGTTTTTTAAATTTGTCAAAAGGGCGGGGCAGCCATCCCTGTTCGGTTCACCCTTTATTTTTGCCGTTCGGTTTTCTCAATTCCGTTTAAATTGCGCACATTTGAAACAATTTACCAGCAACGGCACACACCCACACACGTATATGTACGTACGGATGTGTGGGTATTTATATTCACTCACTTGCACTTTTTACAGCAGGCTGCATTCGGGGGCCTTTGGCAGAGATTTATGCAAGCTTTTCATAAAGCTGACAACATGACGTATGATTAATATCGCTGCCTGCTCTCAGGATTGCTATTTTGCTGCACATTTAATTAAATCTGCGAGAGTTGATTAAGTGCTCATTTACCCGCCAACAAACGAGCGCTACTTGGCCCTTAAAAATTTATAAAAACACAAGAACGTGACTGTATACGTATAGAATGGCTATTTCTGGGAGCAGGCTCCTTGACAACTCGCCCCAGCGCTAAGCCAGGAATAATTTGAATTGCCACTAAAAATATCAACAAGGAGCTCTAAAATTATGCCATCCGCCGGCGAGGACAATGTTTTCCGCACAATGGGCGACGGAGGAATCGGAGGTGTGTACGATATTGCACATACTGTAGACGACATGGTCTCAATAAGTTTGTGCATTTCATGACAATGACGTCGCAGGCAACGACGATGTCTGACGACGGCAATGCGTTTGGTGAATTCTGAATATATGTACTATATATATAGAACGAGTGAGTTTGCGCCAGGCTGACATTTCTTGGCCTCCCCTTGTTGTTTTCGTTTCGTGTTCGCCATATGTGCGAGAATGCCAACGTTCATTGCAATGCAATTAATAAATACTACTGCATCTGCCCAACATCTGGGGCAGACTACCACTTGAATATTTATTGAAAATATATCTAGCTTATTTTGGGACATTTTTCGAACCGAATATCCGTGCATAAAGTTTCCTTTTTGTGATTTATTGGTTATATGCGCCTCCGGAATAAATTATAGTAAATAAGCGGGCTGGAAAAGGCTTTTAAAGAGAATTTTATGAAATTGGTTTTACATTTTGTTACCAATTCCTGGAACGATTGCTCGTTTTGCCAAAATTAATATTAGCTGCAGGGTATTTCCTTTAGAAATAGGTAATTTAAAATGAGTTCAGCAAGTTCAGTTCTTAGCATTCTTCAATTTAATTGCACATTTTTAGATCACATATATATGGGTTTATTGTTATACGAATTTTTTAAATTGGATGTATGCATAATTATCCTTCAAAACATTGTAAGGTCAATTGAGACTATATAGGCTTATTGTGTTCCAAAGATTTTAACCATTTATTTTTTTTACAGCTTTATTGACTCTTTGGCCATTTTTCGCCAGAACTTTATTCCAATTAAAAATGTTCAATTCTTCATTTCACTTTCAATTTACTTTCATACATTTCATAGATCAAATGTGATTTTTCCTTAATTATTTCGCTTTTTATGGAATCCGCTCGGCGATATGCCAATTAGGTTGACATTTTATTATGCGTTTGTTTGGTTGCGGTCCGTTTTAATTGCACGTTTCGCTTTTAATTAACGTTTCTAATTAAATGCCCCCACTTACGTCAGAAAGTGAAACAATTTCCTTGCTCTCACTTTTCAAATTCACGCAATATCCGGCTTAGATATTAACATTTGCGAAATTTCCAGGCCAGAGCTTCTCTTCTGCCCAGGTACAATCATTCTGAATGGGATTACCTGCTCGTCCTGGCGCCGCAGTCAATTAGTATGATATCCTTGGGGCTTATCGCAGTCCTATTACCAATTCGGTTGCTCTGTCTGCTCCACTTTTATGGTTGATTAATGCCCGAGATGTGCACTGGATTGCGCCGGGATCTCGGGCTAAAACAATGGCAGGAACAGGGACCACGGAGAACGAAGCACGGAGCATGGAGCTTGGAGCACGGAGCACGGCGCACAGCGCACGGAGCACATTGATTTGTGCCACCTGGCTGGGGAATGGCCTCGGTTGCCCAGCGGAGACGCATCGTAAATCATGAATGTAAAAGTCGTGCTGGCAGCTACCCTCGGATTTTTCCTCCTCGATTTTCCTCTTACCCCACCCTTCGCTGGACTTTTCCTTTAGGTGGGAACCCCAATCTAGCGATTACCGAACTGCCGGTAGCGATTTTATGGCTCTGCTTCTGTTTCTGTTTTGGCAGCATAAAGTTTTTTTGCCATCGATTCGTTCGTTATTGGTTGCAATGAAAACTGGCCTCCTGACTTTCTAGGCAAATTTGCGTCCTTCCATTGCCAAAAGGTGTTTTTGAAGGGTGGGCATCATAAAAAGTTTGCTCGTTCCTTATTCGCAATTTCTTCCACATCTTCATCATCGTTTCCACCGTCATTATTACTTTTCCTTCTTTTTATACACGCTCGTACAACAACGGAAACATTCATTCACGCGAACTAATGAAGTGTCAAAAATGGGCGCCCCGAAAACTGTGCTACGCTTTTTCTTTTTAAAAATATTATGTGTGCGAGTGTGAGCTTGCAAGTGGGGGGTGCGGCGGTGTGGGGTCGTGTGACCTTGGACTTTAACTATAGTTATATATGAGCGAGTGCTGACAAAAATAGCTCCATAATGCCGAGGCGGGGGTCCGCCCGCATGTGTATGTGTTTTTGTGCAAATGTTTGCAGTTGAAGGCAAAGCGCAAGCAAACAAAAAGCAGTTCCACTGCTGCTCCTGATATGGATGGCACTCGAAGTCGGTCCAGTTATGCCTTCTATATATATGGCATATACACATCTGTGTTTATAAATAGTTGTATGAGCTGTATGGGTGTATGTATTTCACCCTGTAACTCAATACCCTTCCCTGCCATCGATTCAATTTGTTTTGATCTCAGTTCGAACTGGCTGCATCTAAATTACAATTACGCTGGAATCCATTGCTTTTCGTTGTTTCCAAATTAGAGCGAAGGGAAAAGGCAGAGTCCTTGTGGCTCAAATTGTACGTAATTGTCTTTCACTCCCTATCTCTCCTCTCTAGTTTGCTTTGATGTCCTCCAGCTCCCACTCCTGCTCCCCTCGAATATGTTTCGTTCGCCTTGGTTTATTTCCTTCTGTGGTTGATTTGTGTATCTATTTGGATTTCCAAATTGTTTTTGGCTACACAGAGAGAGAGGATAAGCAATATATACCTATATTTAAAAACATATTGTGACTTACAGATTTGTATTAAAATTTTAAGGAATATATTTTAGCCAAAATTTGATATTATTTTACAAAATTGCTTTATTTCTCTCCATGTTTTTATGGTCCTGCCATCGATTTGGTTGTATAAGCGTCGGTGGTTTGGCTCATAGGGAAATTACACTTGTAGGTCGTTTAGGCTCGGCGCCCGCCCCTCCCCTCGCCGACTTCGCACATGGCCCTGTCAATATTTGGCCAACTCCTACGCCAAACTGTTTGCCAATTGGGTCGCCCCACCCAGGCCAAATCTGTACGTCTGTCATTTTTTCCTGGTACTTTCAGCTTTAATGTGGCCCAAAACCGATGCTTGCTTGGGATTTGTTTACCGAAGCGCGAATCTTTTACTTTTGGTGTTGCTTGGGTTCCCTCCGCCTCCATCCGGTGGTTTATCCAACTCACGTGTTTCCCGGGTATTCGCCTTTGAGGGGATTTCCCAATCATTTTTTGTTTCTCCTAGGCATGTCCGTCTGTCTGTCTATCTGTTATGTTGTGTGTCTTGCCAATTTGCGTTTAGGCAAAACCCTCAAACGCCGGACAATGCCAATCAACACGCATACGCCGTGTGGCCGCGCGTGGCAGTTTTATGCAGCTCCCACTTCTTTGGCCAGTGGATTTACGAGCTGGTGGCCAGTTGATCCACGGCCAAATTGAAGTCGGGTATTTAGCCAGTTTGCTTCTTTCCATTTGTGGGGTGTGTGCCGGGTCTAAAATAAATTTAATTATAAAATGCAATTTATTCGGGCCCAGTCAAGTGAAGTGATGGCTCGAAATTGAGTTGTTTGGAATTGACTTTTGCTGCCAATCGGCTTTTATCTGCCCGGGATGCACTGCTTCCAGGGGCAGAGATGTGTAAACACGAAATCTCGCTCGCTCTCGGTCTCTCTAATTTCGCAATTATGCTAACGCAGGCAGTTATCCTTGGAGTGCGGGCAAAAATGGAAATTTTGTGTTCGTGTTTATCTTTGCCTTTTCATTATTGGCACTTGAAGTCTTGGCCGCCGGAGGGCTCAAGTGAAGCATTAATTGTGTTTATCTCAAATTCCATTTCCAAATTGCCTTTGCGGCTGATTCAATTAGTCTGTCAATTAGCACTTCTGACGTAGGGTCAGCGATAAATATACTTGTCCCGGATTAGCCATTTTGTGAGCTTAACCCCAACTTGGTTAGCGTTCATCAATCGTCGAATCACTTCTGACCCGGCCACAGCCAAAGGACAATTTGCCACTCGCCGGAAAAAGGGACACTCACGGGTTTCCCACCCACTTTCAGGGCTCAAATTGTCGGTTAACTCACAGTCGCCTTTTCTGCCACGGGCAGTCATCGTCCCACAGCTGGCTAATTATATTTATCCCGAAGCTACACATTACAGAAGCTTCTCTATAATTTCAAATTTCACGAACCGAAAGAATGAGAGAGAAGGAGAGAGATAGGAAGGGAACAACGTGGCATATACGCAATGGTCTTGTAACATGTTACGGCAATTCATTTGTTGATTAGCCGCGGCAAATTGTTGGCAGCACAGTAAGAGCAAAAAAGGAAGGAACAAGCAAAATATTGCCCCGGGCCAGTGGCCGGAATAATAAAGCCACAAATAATAAACAACGAAGCGTGTCCGCGTTCGTGTCCTGCCTCGTTGTCTCCTTGTTGTTTTCCCGTGTTCTATGCCATTTCATGTTGCTGCCGCCGCCGCAGCCTTTCCGCTGGCTTGCAGTCTGAAATTTCAATTTAAAAGCTTGTAATTTTTCAAGGCTCCCCGCCACTCAGCTAGATATGTTCGGAGGATGAAGTATATATATATATAAAAATGGGGTCTGGCCTGGTTGTCACTCGGTTCCAGCATCATCATCATCGACGCGGCGTTCATATGTGTGTTTGTGCCCACGTCCATGCCCCCCGCATCCACTCATCCATACTGAATACAAACAGTAAAAGTTCGTCTATCAGCATTTTCCAAAAGTTTGTGGCAGGCTTTAAGGTTTGAAGTTCGAACATGGCAGGAAATGTAAGCTCAAAGTTGAAAGAAATATGTTAATCGAGTTTCCAAGGCAGACATTTTTTAATTTAGGAGGAATTATGTCTGTAAAAGGAAATAATTGGTGGTAGTTGAAGTTAAACTTTAATTGGGAATTAACTTGCACTTTGTTCGATTTTGAGTTTAAATTTAAAACAAAAAATATATTGGATAGATGTTAATCGGATTGTAAATAAATAGGTGAACTTTTAATTAAAATTACTCAGAAGCTCTGTTTTGTTTGTATAATATAACACTGTATATATAACATTTTACTTTGTTTAGGATTAAGGAACACAGGAACATACTCAAAAAAAACCGATTTATCAACTACTATTTGTCATAAATATTTATACGCAATGTTTAATACAAACTACTGAATCCCTTTTAGCAGGTATTCACTGTGCTGTGTCAGCTGCTCTTGTTGTTGGCCAGCGTTGGTTGGCTTCTTTGTTGGCTTGTTTGTTTTTCGGCCGGCTGCATGCAGCGAGGCATGAAATCTCTGCAACCTTTGCTCGCTTTTTTCTACCCTACAACCCATTGCCTTGCCCCGCCGGCGGCCTGAATGAGTGTGTCCCGATTGTCCTGTGCCCGAGAGCTATTTGCCAGGCAAAACTACTGTGTGAATGTATGAGTGCGCCAGTCAATGGCGGCATACAATTTCCACCAAACAAAACGGATAAGAGGGGCATGGGGACTGGCAAGTGGGAAAGTGGCGGAAAGCTAAAGAAAACAAAACTTGGCAACTTGAACCATAAATGCCGACCAAGTCAGACGACAGACAACGCAAACATCCAAATACACTTACACTGGAAAAATAAATATTATAGAAATATGTACTTATTTTGGATATATTTATTTTAAATGATTAAAAGATACGATGTGTTATTTTTTTGTTACATAGGTTTAATAAAATTACATCTAAATATGTTTCTATAAATATATTTAAAACTTTTCTGAATTATTCATGATTTTCTGTTCTGTGCACTCACCATTCCACATAAAAATACACTTCAAGGCTGGCATTTTCATGGCTGGACGCCCAAATGAAAATAACACTCATACGCCCCGTTGTCGAATATGAGCCTAACTCCACCCGCCACTTTTAGTTAGTTTTCGGAGCTTGCCACTGCTTGTTGCCTGGATGTAAATTCCCTAAATACTGCCAACCTGAAGCCGACACAAAACACCTACAACTCACTTCACGCAACTGAAAATTCCGGCCCCAGGCAATCGCAATCCTCTTAAGGCGCCGCCTTGTTAACATGTCGCATTTTATCCGCATTATTTACGCTCACCCAGTCGCTCATCGCCCGTTTTGACAACGTGCTTTGTTTTAACGGCTTTTGTTAGCCCGGCTATTTACACTGCAAAATTGTACTCAAGTGCTAATATTGCGGCCCATGGAGAGATGGCGATAAGGCCGTACATTTTGCTTGGCCGACCGACTGTTGAGTGGCAACTGGCTTGATATGGCCAGACAATGCCAGACAAATAATAACTGGGGTGGCAGGTCAAATGGCAGTTTGATGGCAGGACCTTAGCCGATATCGGAGAATATCCATACAGCCCCCGGGAGGGCGGGGCGAGTCTGTACAAAACTAGGGCAATTTTCAGTGAGGTGCATCAAGAGTGCTTGCCTTAGATAAGGATTCCTTGGCTGAGGAAGCAGACACAGACACAGGCTAGCCGGATGAAGCCACTCGTATTACCACAATGTCTGAGACCATAGGGGCCAAAGGCTTCAGTAGAAATTAGAGAAGGGGAACCAAATTTTCCTAAAATTAGTTTGTGGAAAGAAGCTTGGGTGATTTATAACCATATTGATTTTTGGATATATAAATCTAAAATAAGATAAACTGTCCTATAAATAACTTTTATCTTATTTTAGATTTATGGAAATACAATTTTGGGGACACTTAAGCAGTATCTATATTATAATAAATCGCCAAATTAATCTCAGTGTTTAAAGTAAGGTGTGAACATTTTTAAGCAAGGATCCCCCAGCAGCGCTTTAAATCAGCTTGTTCCAAATTCCAATTAGGCTGTCTGAGACAAATTTAGCGAGAAATTTCGCAGCCCCAATCCAATCCTGTCGGTCCTCCAGTCCTTAGCCGGCTGCCAAATGCGGCATGTTGACAATTAGTCCTTTAAATTAGGTGGGCAGAACCGGTCCTTCCAACCGATTTCCGAGGACGAGTCCTTGTGGCTTCTCCTCTGTGTTGTGTTCGGCGCTGAAATGAAATTGATTGTGCTTTTCGCTGCCCCCCACTGGGATTCTTTGGCTTGGGTTGAGGTGTCAAGTGGGGAATCCTGACTGAGAGGTGTGGAAAGAGCGGGATGCCACTGAGCTGCTCGTTAGCTTAAGGTGTTTTGGTATTTGGCTTCGTGGCCAGCCGACAATGAGACGAAAGCCGAGTAATTAAGACAGAGGCAAACACTCAACGGTACCACTTAAGCGCCGCCAAGGAGCAGGGAGCAAAGAGCATGCTCCCAGCAGCGGCGGCGGCGGCACAAAGGACAAAGGTCAGCGAGCCACTTGGCTCGTGTTTATGCGCCTTTTATGCTGCAACTTCATTAAAATTTACTTTTATGAGAGCAAACAAATCGTTAAAAACATCTCAAAGCTCCTCCACAATGCCTGCCACGCCCAGCGCCCGCTGCGCCTCCCCTGGCGTCAGGAGCAGGAACAGTAACAGAAGCAGAAGAGCAGGCTGCCGGGGCAGGAAACGTGGCCGGACAACGGTACTTTTAATTACTTTCTGCATAAATTTGCACTCATTTCCGGCCCTCGTCCTGTCCGTCTCCCACTGGAGGTGTAGATGTCTGGGCCAGCTGGACGTTAAATGGAAAACAAATTTGGCAGTTACAACTGCGGTAGAAACAATAGTGGCTCGAGCTGAAAAGAAGCTCTGCTTGACATATATAACCAACGAGGATTAGTCAAAGTTTCATTGAATTCAAATGAAATATTAAATAAATAATATAATAAATAAATAAAAATCTTAATAACCCTGATACTTGTATATTTAAGCTTATTTGCTGTACTCCCCAGCTTAGCGCTTTGTTGTGCCGAATAAAAAATTATGCAAAAGAAAAGTGCAAAGGCCAGAGATCCTCCGAATGCTGCTGGCCCATAAAGGGAGTTGGTCGCGTTCGCTTTATGTCAGGCACTTGATGGCGGAGCACGGCTCTCAGGGCTCCTGCCACCCTGCACATGTGCTGGCGTCCTTTGGGTGTCCCCCGATACGAACTGCCATTGGCTCGTTTGTCCCCTTCCCTGTTCGCTGGCAAATTGTTATTTAATTATGGCATCCTTGCCCCAAAGCTGGGCCAAAGATGAGAGTGGCGTCGCAGTCCAGGACCGCAACCGGTCACGTCTCGGCGTAATGGCGAATAAATCAACGGCGGAAACGCTGCAGGTGACGTGCCACCGATGTGGTTGTGGTTGCCAGCTCCACCTGTCCAGGATGTGTCGTTTATCGTCCTTCGCCAAAGAAGTCGCTAAAGCGGCAGCGGCCGCAGCAGCCTCCAAAGCAGCGAGCGTGAAATGATTGACTTTAAAGGCAAATTGCGCAATCTAAGCTGCGAGCACAGGAGCCGCGGGCGTGTACGGAAATGACTTGCAACAGAGGCACGGGCTCCAATCAGCGGCAGAGCCTGGCATGACATTCAATTAACTCGATGTCGATACCGGGAGCTGGAACAGGGAACCGGAGACTAGATGGCTAACCTGGCCAAAAGCCAATGTTGTCTATTGCATTTGGCGGGAATAGATATTCCGGAAATTAAGAAATAGAGATTGGACTTTGTGAAGATGCTTATTTATGACCTTTAACCAAGGTCTAATTAAGTGAGATGCTAACGAAAATTTATGTTTACAACCTTTTTCCAAGAACCTTTAGTTACTAATCGATCCTTGCCCTAAAAGAATTCCAAAAAGAAAACGAAAAGCAGCTACTTAATTCTGGAATAAATTTCTGGCCACATTCCGTTCGGCTGGTTGCCTCCGAAATGAAACAATTTAATTCTCGATTGCAGACACATACATATTCCCATTTCCTCCAGTGACTGCTATCTCTCCGATTGGCCGTGTCCGTCCTTTTGTTTCTGCTCCGCGCAGACGACTGACATCCATCTGCACTTGACAGCTTCCGGCTGTGATTATCAAATCAAGAAATAATTGCTTCGATGCCCCCGTCGCCAGTGCCCTCATCAAAACGTAATGGCTCCGTTTGATTCGGGCTGCTTGGCCAGCAGCTTCCAGCAATTATTTCTGGCAAACAGAGCTCATCAGGAATTCAGTTAGTCAGGCGGGATCTCCTCACTTTGTGACCCAAATACGGACAGCATCATAATCATTTATCAGCGGAATCATTGAAGCCTCTGAGGAGGACTTAACCAAGGACAACCAAGGCATCCAGCAATCAGCGATTTAACAGGATTCCTGAGCGTCTGCCCGCTCGCTCGTAAATAGTTTTCGATTGCGGCCAAGCAAATAAGTCAATATTAAGTTAACCGAGAAGCAGCACTAAGACGCTTTTGTGGGATGTCCCTCAACTCGGCTTCACTGGTTTTGGCTGCAAAGCAATTTCTTATCCTTTATCAAGGCAACTGTGGTACACAGTGTGGTATACAGGGAAAGAAATTAAATACAAGAAATGCTTGACTTTAAATTAAGTTAAACAAATCTTCATCCGCTAAAGAAATTAATCTTTTACAAGTATTTCTTTAATGATTGTTCAAAATTTTACTTATTCGATTGATTTATTTCCCAAAATGTTTCTCCCAGTGCCTGCGTGTGAGCTCGACTTGAGGTTGAATCTTTGGATGTGCGAGTGTGAGTGCTGAAAATGTTTTGAAAATCCACTCAAGCTCACTTAGAAGTCAGTTGGCGACGTCGCATTGACAGCAGGTGGAAAATGGGGGGCGGTGGCAAACCTTCAGTACACTCTCTGGGATTCCGGGAATTACCTTTCCCCATTCTCGTACCCTTTTGCACACCAATAAACTTGACAGTTAATCCGTAATTGATCTGGAAAAAGGTACGATTATGATAATGAAGCTGACAATGAGAATGCTGATGGAAGTGCTTGCCTCTGACAATAAGGGGAAGCTCAAAGAAAACTCAAGGAAAACTCAAGAAAAACTCGAGAAAAGCCCTCAGATAACACAGATAGAGTGACCGAAAATAAAGCCGCCGTAAGGACTCTTGTTTATGTCCGGTGTCTGCTGCTGCTACACTGTCGCTTTAGGTTAAAGTCCTTTCGTCCTGAAAGCCACATGAATTTAAATTTTTATTTGACAATAATAAAAGTACGAACGTGGCAAGATAAATGTCCTTGGGTGTAAGCGTCCCGTGGCTGGGGAAATTCGTTTATGGAAATGCGTAAAACGTCGGGATATTCGCAACTTACCTAAGCAGCTATAACAGCAGATCATAAATAAAACAATATCATATGAATGCATATTGCGCGTGTGTGTAATGGAAGGGAAGTGGGCTATGGGCGATGGGCGATGGACTGTGGGAAAAGGGCCATACGATTGGGTGGATGTTGGTGTCCTGCGACAAGCAAGCAGAATATTATTTGCTTCTTGGCACGCAATTGTCGGGCAAACAAACGAGGCTGCTGGGAGCACGTGCAGGTCCTGCCAGGATATGTAAATCCAGGCGTGTGTGCTCATAGCCATTACCATGTTCCCTCTTCGACAGTTCCCTGCTAAGATGGCGATAGTGAAAGCGTTAGTGTAACACGAACCCAAAGCTAAAAGTGAGCAAGGACTACGCCGGGAGCATACCAATGCCAGCGCGATGGCACAAGTTGTCGTAAGTGGTGCTGCCGCAAAATAACCTGCCAACGGCAGTCGGTACACGAAACAGCAGCGCAGCAGCCTCAGCAGGAGCAGCAGCAGCATCCTCACCAATATCAGCAGCAGGACCACGAGCAGCGGGAGCACTATGGAGGACACTGCAACGGGACCGGCAAAGAAAAGCGGCACCACGCTCTCCGTGGACCGAGCTGCCTTCCTCCTGCTGCGCGTCAGGAAAGTGTTCAAGAAGAAGCGACAGCAGCGCAAGGAGCGACAGTAAGTCGAATGTTTGCCATTACTTAACCACTGCGGGGGGTGATTTTGGGGCGGGATTTGTAGGATCCCCAGGATTTGCCGCACCGCCAAGCAAAGCCCAATGAATTGTCAGCCAGCCGAAGGCAAACAGAATTAACAATCTGTTTGAACGGCGGATGGAAGCCGGATTGGGCCGCAATCAAAAGCGATTTAGTTGCCATCGGATGGCCATCAAATTGCTGGTCCGAAACTAAAATGCTTTTGAGTTTTCCTGCCTTTATATTTTTCCTACATTTTTACGTTTATTTAATATAGAATTTTCAATAAGCACGTTCAACTTAAAAATCTATGCAAATAACAAATTAAATCGATTTTAAATCAATAGCGATTTGCTTTTTAACAAATAATTAATGAAGCTTGTCCGAAAGGAACTGATACCATGGTAATTGATGAAATTATTTATTCGCCAACATGATTACTTAATTGAACACACTCGAATGAATCGCATTTCAAGCATTTTCAACAAAGTCTAAATAATTGGGAGTTGTCCAAAGTCAAACAGATTTAATTTCATTATAAAAGTAGATTTTGATAATGATTCATAGCTGACTGTGCAACAATTGCATTACTTATTTATTTAATTATCATACAAATGGTTGTGGAGAATTCTATAAAGAATTTAAGTTAAACGAAGAGCTGTCGTCTGTCAATCGGAAATTCATTTGACGAATTTCAATTCATTTATTAAGTCCTGCAGGATTTCCTTTCTCCATTAATTTCCCATTGTGTCACATTGTCACATATATTCACATTAATATAAGGATAAAAAATACGGCGTAAACCTTCAAAAAGCAGAAGACGAAAATTTATTCGGCTTCTTGGGTTACTTTTTAAATCTGGATATATTTTTTTTATTTATATAGTATTAGTTTTCTATGTTAATATTTTTTAGAGAGGAATCAAGCCTACTATATACGTACATATTCATAATAAGGGAGAAATTCTTTTAAACAAACACTACAATTTTCTATCAACCCTGGCATCATTCTTTCCGGAAATGAATTGAAAAAATCACCTTATTTCTAGGGGCTTTTTTGCTGAGTCAACTTAGGCGCCTGCCAACGCATTTTGGAGGCCGGATGCACCGTGTGAAGGACCCTCAAGGTGCCAGATAAATAGCGCGTGGCACTTGGCCCCGGGAATTCTTCAGCGGCCAAGTGGATGGGCGTGGCACGGTGCAAATGAGGTCGTGGCAGCGGCAGAGTTGAACCCCCAATCTCAATTCCTATGCACGTCCTGCAGCCAGTGCTCATTTGTCTGGTGGGAAAGCTGCTCGTTAGAAACTCGCAGCTATGTTTATCCGCATTCTCCTTTGCTTATTGCACAGCTGCTCTTTAAGAGTGTTTTTCTCCAGGACGTGAATGTGGATGTGCGTGTGGCTGTGCTCCTTCTTGTTCCAGCAGCCATTGCTGCAAAGTAAATTTTCGAAATTTTTTTGCCTGGCTGCATCGTCGACGTAATGAAAATGCTTTTTATGTCCTGGCATTCGCATGCTCAACATTTGCTTAAGCAGGGACCTCCGAAGAATGCCAAGCGGGAAACTCAATTAGGCACGAGCAGCCGGTTTCCGGCGATGGCGGGTTTTTCCAAGTAAGGTCGCTTAAAGTTTACCCGCTTATCCCGGAATTTTCCTTTAACCCGTTCGTCCTTCGGGGCGGCAAAGGGTCCGCAATCCGATGATTTGATTACACGAACAACATTTGCTCTAATTATGCACGCACATGTAAACACAGCGTACAGCAAATGCAATTACAAGACCCCACCACACACATACAGACGCACATAGAGAGACACACATGCTGGATTACAGGGCGCACACACTGCGTATGCGTAATTTGGCAAAGCCTTTCGGCTTAGTTGGCCTTTTTCAGACAAATGCCACCCAAAATGCGACAGGAATGATGTCGTAACTGATGTTAATGTAGCTGATACCGATGTTTACTAAAACATCCTTGTGTTTAGGCCAGGAACTTTATTAGTTTCCCGCTGGAAGTGTCCGAGGTTCCACCAGGAGTCCCTAATTCGAGTATGCTAATGAGAATCGAGATGATCTACGCGAGAGGAGGTTGAAATTGAATCACAAATTGAGCACGAGGTCACTCTGAGTGATAATCTTTCCCTCAAGGGCCTCACTTGAAATGCCTTTGATCTGCCCGGCATTAACCCTGTTCGGCTGCTGGGCGGCTCATTAAATAACACCTCTCCCGCATGGCTCCATTATCTGGGCGTAAACTTTTACGCAGGCCAGGCTTCGTCTTAAAACACTTTTCACGGCAATTCCGGCATGTTAACCTTTTTTGTTCACTCTTTCAGTCTCCCGTTGTTGGTGGGTAATGTACGATTTACGGTTACGAGTATTTCACGTCAATTATGTAGATCCGCTTTGAGTTATGTGAGTGGGCCGTGCCGGGGTCTCACCTCTCAACCCATAATCCTTAATGCCGAGCCCTTAACCCTACGTTCCCCCTGGTCTTTGGCGCCTGCTTCCTGGCTTTGTTGCGTTCGCAGCTCCCTGCTGCGACCTGTAACAGCTTGCCTTTAGTGGGTGCTACTCGCATGCTGCGCCCATGCGAGCATGTTTGCCTTTGTGCTCAACGCTCTCGACAGTGCCTGCCGGCGGAACTCAAACCGCTGAGGCTGAATACACAGCCAGAAATAAAGCCACACAATTATAAATTAATTTTGGGGAGACAGGACGAGGTATTGTACGTGAAAAACCCGAACAATTTAGGATTCATACAATATACATATTTTTCTTTTATAATTTTTAAGATTTTTATGTAAAAATTATTTAAATAAAATCCACACTGCATATATGAGATATTCTGGTACGGTATCTAGTTTAAAAATTTATTTTTATTTTATAAATTATAAATTGATAAAATCAATTGACCTTTGCCAACAACTAGTACTAAATCTTTTATGACTATTGGTTTAATCGATTTGCCATAAAGATTGATGGCTTATAACTTAAACTTAAAGCTATTTGCTATGCATATAAAAGTTAATTCATTACTATTGCATGCATTTTGAACACGCCAATGCTGTTTTATCAGAACTTTTTGGCCCTCGGAAATGAATTATTGTGAGGCACGAAATGTGCGGTTTGGGGAATATAAGTTGTTTTCATTTTGAGTTGTAAAAGTATTTAAAGAATTTTGGTTTCATTACGATATTGTTTACCACTCTTAAAGTTATTAAAATGGATTATGTTAAAAAAATATAAATTAAAATTAAATTTCTATTACAAAGCCTTGAAAGTTCTTATTATTCGTTAATGGATATTTCCGTACTGTTTGTTTGCTAATAGAAAATATGCCCTGAAAAATAACGAAATAATATTTATTCTTCTCCCAGTGTCCCATCAAAACAAAAGACAGGCGTCTTGGGCCCCCTTAAAAACTTTAACTTATTTCTCCAAAGCATTATGTAATTTGCCCCTTTATTTATGTGTGGACATTGTGCTGTGTTGCTCTTTTGACAGCTTTAACTATTTCGCATGTTTCCTCAAGTTGCCCGTTGTTGTTTCGCGCCCACTCCCCCTGGCGGGAATGCAAGGACGTAGATAAATTGCTTACATGATTCCTTCGCAGCCGCTGTGCTGCAGTCTGGCTCCGAGGACCAAGCAGGAAGGAGGGACCTAAGTGCGGGTGCAGCCTTTCCCATTGACTGTGTTGTCCCTAGCCGGGATCTTGTAAATGCCTCTGGGTGGGAAAAGTTTTGCTGATTTCTGTTCGTTTGGCAGCCCTTCGCTATCGTCATCAATATTGCAGGGTACTCGTTAAAACTCTGGCGGATATTCGGGCGCCTTGGCAAAATGTCAAAGTCAGAAATAAATCAAATAAAAAGTTTTCCATTTTTTGTTAGTATCAATAGCTCGTTTCTCTTTTTCACTCTCTTTTGCATACAATATATGCGTGCAGTTCAAGTGGTGGGAGTGGGCAGGGACTTGAGTGTCCTTTTTGGGATGGGTTATCCGGGGTGGGCAGCTGTTCCATCTGCCAGGGCAAACGTATCTGGCGTAGGCGTCGAGTTGGGAATCGAGTTCGAGTGCCAGGAATTCGAATTCAATCACACATCACAGGCTGCAGAAATATCTAGGAGCTCATGCAAAAACGGAAAGAGGCAGCTGTCGCGCACAGCGGATGTCGGCCTAGTTTGATGGGCGGCGGTCTTTGAGGTGTTGAAAGTAATTTCCACACAACAATCAAATGTAATTCACATGCGAGTGCCAAAAAAAAAAATAAAAAAGGAAGAGCAGAAATGCGCAAATCGACAGCTGACAATGACACTCGCCCAACGCACTCTGGCTGGAATTAATAAACAAATTGCATGAATGACAGTCAGGGCTGACGCTTTCAACCAATACTGAAATATGCACGGTACAGAAATCTTTGAAATGTAAAATACTAGACTTGTCACTTGTTTAACAATTGATTATTACATTTTTCAATATTATTTTTCTATTTGAAATTTTACAGATTTTTATTAAGAAAGATTTCTTTGAAAGCCTATATAAAAAAATATTTTCACATACAAAATAAATCTCAAGGGCTTAGTTTGGAAAATTTAGAATGGTCCAAAGCACTCAAGCGGCCCCCTCAGCATCAGTGCACTTAATGCTTGCTTTGTTTTAGAACTCCTCCTGGGATTAGCATGAAATGGTGATATTCACACTGAATATTAAAGCCAGACAACATCGAAACTGATGAAAGAGGTAGTGGCTTATCCCAGGCTTTGACAGGATATCAGAGGATATTTTTATAATTTTTTCTTGCTTAACTATTTAACTTAAAAAAGTTGAATTAAAAAATTAAAAACTTTATTCTATATTTTAAATATAAGGTACTTCATATTACAATAAATATATTCTTTATTATTCCTTCCTGATTTCTGCTTTAAGATCGTTCTGATAGTATACAAATTAAAGATTAAAGACTTCGTACTTCAAACAACCTTACCTTTAGACCAGTGCACTATGGGGTTTTTGACCAGTTTTTGTGGCATTAATTAATAACTCGCTCAGTTTTAAAGATATCAACATGAAACTTTACCAATCATCATTATTTCATCCTAGGCACATATAGTATGAAAATCGTTCGGATCAGGAAACTATATCCTATAGCTCCCATAGGAACGATC
>JAEIII010040066.1:0-56869 GCA_018905755.1 Drosophila ohnishii | reverse complement strand
TAGAATATTTGGGCGGTGGGTACTTCATGTCACTGCAATGCACACGGCGACCTCATAATAAAGGCATCCACATCCACATCCACACCCACATCTACTTCCACTTCCACATCCACATTCACATTCACTGTTTGTGTGCAAAGGCTCCGCACTTGGAACGGCATTTCTCAGCTGCCGCATGTGGCAAGTGCGGTAGACCGTCAATTTGTGCAAATGCTCTTAGCCACTCTCGTACCTAAGAAGCCAGAACTTCGAGCGGGGAGCCAACCAACCAACCGGTGACCGGGTTTATTTGCTTAGCCAAATTTGTCTTAATTCATTTGGATTAACGACGACGAGCTGGAAGAATGGCAAAAGGGGGATGGGGGTATGAATAATTCATTTGTTGCGCCGGCGATCCATCATCAGATTTTGCCCCAGTGAAAATGCCAAGCTTTTAAAATGTTTATTATTATGCTAGTTTTATTTACCATCTCTGTGTGTTTGCTTTCATTATGCCTTCAGTTTGGTTTCGGGTTGTCGCCTCTGTGTATTTTTGGCAGTTTAAATGCAATTCGATAACAATATGTTTGCTAAATATTAATAAATATATCAAATGCTGCTCATTTCCATGTATTTACTTTGGTAATATTTTACAAATAAATCGAAATTTGTACACGGCTATATGTGGGTGTTGTTTGGGTATATAAATGTAGAAATAAAAAATCAAATCAAATGCTCACCGGATAAAATTACATTTTGATTTTCACTTACGGCTAACGCTTTTTAATCCTAATGGTTTTTTTGATCTTTCCAATATTTTAATATTGTAGTTGCTGCTGCTGCTGCTGTTTCAATTGAGTTTTTTAGTGGATTTTATTATCTGATTTGATTCGTAGTCCGTTCTGGCAACACATATCTAGGTTGTTCGCATGTTTACATACTCGTAGATATATTTATATGCATTAATACTATTTGCTTAGACAGTTTACCATTTATATTTATAGGTATTTACTCTTGCACTGGCACACACACACATATTTCTCGGTGTTTACTGTTGATATTAAATTTATTTATGCACTTTAGCGGCTTTGTTTGATTTGAGTTTTGATTTTGTCATAGATTAAATAACAAAAATTGAGTTTAAATGCAATTCACCTGCAAACAGTTGTTGTTTATTGGAGTCCATGCCAGGGGCTTATAAAACATTTACGCACGAGAAATGGGAAACATAAGCTCGGATATAACGAATTTTCAAACAAATCCTCCTCTGATCTTATGCATAAACACATAAATTTCAGCTAACAACAATATGAATTCATAAATATTTTACAATAGTTTTTGGTTTTGTTTGTGTTAAATGATTTACGTTAGTATTGATAATCTTAGTACCATTTTTAATGTCTTTTGATATGACTTGATCATTTTTATGGTATTTTTATAATTTCCTTCATTTATTATTGTTATCCACTACATGTTTTTATGTACAACAAAGAACTTGACCCATGCCACTGCAAAGTAGTATACTAAATACGCTAAAAATGTAACTACAATAAGGTTTTGGTTTTTAGATTTTTACATTTATTCCTTAGGGCTACATCCTGGTTTGGCTTTGCTTCAAATTCAATGCGGAAGTTGTTGCGACTCTTGTTGTTGCTTGATTTGCCATACAATTCAAACATTATGTCCTAGCCTATCCTAATAGTTAGTAACTACTCAATGGGGAGGCTGAAAATATTTCTACCTACAAAAGTATTTGTGTTAAAAAAAAAGGGAAACCAAATTCATAAGCTGCGATTTAAGTTGGCAACAATTCTTGCCACCTTTTCGCACAGCTCAGTCAGTTGGAAAAAATCAAATCAAAACAATTTCAATTAAAATAAAATTTAATTAAAATTCTGCTTGCTGGCCACTCGAGCCTCGATCTTTTTTTTCCCCAGTGTTTATTCTGCATTCATGAGCCGAACTATGGGTAAACTATTTTCTTTATTTAGCGCTAATTAATTTATTACAATATTTGCATTGCGGCCCTCGTCCCCATCCCATCCGGCACTAGTCCGCTTTTGTATTCATTAGCGTTTTTTGCCAGTGTTTTCTGTAATTTAATTATAAACAAATACGCGACAACAAATCCCGCAATGATAATTGAGGGGGAAAAAAACTGGATATCCCGCTATGAACACTTATCCCATGTTTTGTGTGCGTTTTTATTAATTTTTTTTTTCTCCTCTCACTTAGCTATTGAGTTGCGACATATTTGTTGTTGTTTGTTGTTTATTAAAAATATTAATCAGTCATTTAAATGCAATGAATTGCAGTGTTTATATGCGTGTATGCAGCTCTATGTTTATTTCGTGTTTTTTTTATGTGTGTCGTCCTTTATGCTCCTTGTTTGTTGTCATTTCCGTGTTTGTCCTCACACGTCACCACCATTCCTTACCATCGAATATTATCCTGCAGCTCAGCTGACTGTTAACAGTAATGCAATAATTTATCCCGTTCAATTTGCATTGCATTGCCGACAGGCTAACCAAAAAAAAAAATAAATTTGCCAACTGATTGCGCAGCGCAATTTTTTTGAATGTGGCCGCATAAATATAGCTGCATACTTTCGCTGCGTCCAGGACGTTGGGATTTATTGCGAAATGCTTGCGCCACTTATTGCGATTTTAATAACCATAAATATAGGCTTCAATCGCTCTAAAGTGTCCCCAGGCTAGGCTATGACTTTTCAATGTTCAGCCGCAGAAATCACATAATTATTTTAATGAAAGGTTTGAACCGAAAGTAATCATTGAATTCAGAGTTCTGTAAAAGCTATAAGCTGAATATGTTAAGTAAAAAATATAATTAAAATATTTACTTAAAAACCTTCTTATTTCAGAGATAGGATATGAAAATCAGGTCATTTAAACAGGAGAAATATATGGAATGAAAACATAACCACTTAGCAATAATCTATCAAAAAACATTAAGATGCTCTACAGTTTTTAACATAAAGTAATACAAATGAAATAATACTTTAAAACATTTATCTAAAATATTTATAAATATTAAAATATATTTTTAAAGATACTCAGAGATATCCTTAACCCCTTTGCCTTGTCCTTCAAAGTATGCAGCTATTTTTGCAAGTCCCTGGCTTTGTTGTTGTTTAATGGCTTGTGAGTGTCTGTCTTATTGGCGACAGTTGTCTGTTTTGGCACTTACAACTAAGAGTCCTTATGGCTAAGCCTCATCTTTTCATCTTCGTCCTGGCAATTACTTGCCATACGGATGCTGGTTGATGTCCGGCGAGTGACGCATCAGCGTGGCACTACCGCTGCCCGGCGACAGAGTCAGGCTGCCCTCGTGGCTGCCGTTCATGCTGCTCGAGCAGGTGGCCGGAACGGAGGCGGCACCACCACCACCACCACCACCACCCATCATTTTCTCCGTCTCCTGGCGGCTGTTGGCCATTATCCGTCGGATTGTGGGGGCGCAGGGTGTGCGTCATAGGCGCGACTCCTGCGCGTGCTCATGTCAGACCTGCCCGTGGGCATTCATGTGCAACGCGTCCCCGGCGTCGGGGGGCGTGGCCGAAAGCTGGGCGGGCGGATAGTACTGCAACGAGGCGCAATTGAGGTACTGTGCGTGGATTAGAATCAGAATCGGAACCACTGTCCGGATACACATCGAAAGTGCGTTAAAAATAGGACGAACGCGTCGCCATTTCGATTTGTTTCCAATGCACAGAGACAAAAAGTATAGGCTTTTTCAATAGATTATTATTAAAATAAAAATTAAATTCATATGTTGAAAGGTGTGTGATAATAAAACCAATATTTTAAAATCTTTAAGAATATTTACATCTTATAAAAAATTTGAAATCATGATTTTGGAAAGTTTTTTAAGGTTTTTTGAAAGCCCATTAAATTCTGTAAAGCCCTTGATTGTTTAGTTTGCTTTAAAATCCCAAAAAATAATGCTGGTCATTAATATAAAATTTACAAAAAATGTAAAATCTAAGTAACTTAAAGTTTAGCTAACAGTGTAAAACTCACCCCGACACGTCCATTGTCGTAGTCGCGACTCGCTTGAATGGTCAATTTCGCCTTGGCGTGCATGGTGTCCGTCAGCCCGCTCCTTTGATGTGTGTGCGTCGAGGGAACGGCACTCGAGGGTCCCAGCATCATGGAGCCGTTGGCCTTGCCCAGGCTGCCGCTGCCCGCGCCATGGCCCAGGCCCATGCCCATGCCCATGCCGCGGCCCATGCCCATTGACATGGACATGCCGGAACCGCTGGAAGCGGAACGCGAGTCCTTGCTGCGGAAGCAGAACTCCAGGATGGCCACGAACACGCTGACAAGGAGGCCGCCAATCAGGATGTAGAATATGCCGGCCACATTGCTCAGCGAGAGCTCGTTGTGAGCGGAGGCCTCCTTGTGGATGCTGCATTCGGTTTTGTCGTACCACCATTTCTGGTGCAACTTGATCAGCTCGGCGTTCTCCGTCAGCTTCAGCACGGCCAGATTGATGGGGTCCCTGTTGAATGGAGAGAAAGGGGTGGAGAGTGGTTGAAGAGTGGCATTGCAGTGGAGGTTCCTATTGTTAAGTATGTGGGTTAGCTTTCATCTGGGTTTTGTGGCCCCTTTCTGCCCAACCTCCCCCCCAAAAAGGCATCAATTTCTGGCTCCTTTTCTATTCGAGTTTCTGTGCTTCTTGTTCTACACTCCAAGAAATTAATGTTGTTAAAGAAATATACATTTATAAACCATCAAAATTAAATAAAGAAATTTAATATGAATTAAAGCATTACATAAAATCAAAACTTCTCAACTTAAGTACCCATATTTTCTCATTGTGTACTCACTTGAGCGCCGAACCGAGCGGCGTGGCGATGCCAAATCCCTTTGTATCCAGATTTCGGCCCACTTTCATTGTATCGCAGGGCTCGCGGGCGTTCACATACTCGTTCTTGGGCGACTCCACCAGCAGGGCGTACTTGCCCTTGGAGGTGCGCACGCGTTTGATACCCTCGTCGTAGGTATTCACGAAGACGCTCTTCCTCGCGTTCATATACTCCCACATCTTGTTGTGGAGTCCGATTTGGGAGCGCTGATGGCAAAAAGGACGAAACGAAAGAAGGGAAATATAAAGTAAAGCAAGGCAGATACGCTCTGGCATCTCGGGACAGTCGAATGCCGGCGGATAGGGACAACAGCTCGCCGAGCACATCCATCAGCGTAATGCCGGCATCGGGTTGCTAGTCTCTTACCATCGACTGTACATAAATATATATAATATATATATATACATTCCAGATATATACATATAGAAATATCTGCTCACATGGCGAGGCAACGGAGCGTAAGTGTGCTTAAAAGCATCTCAAATAAATGTAGCCATAAAAAATAGAATTGCGTCTCATTTCTTTTGCATTTTTGGCCCCGAATGGCTGGGAAATCGAGGAAAATCGGGGGAAATTCGGAGGGCTGGAACAGCCGAAAGGAGGCGGGACGAGCGGCAAATTGCTTTTTATTCCTCGTCTAACACAAATTAATCCTTGGCCCGGCTGGGGCCCCTCTCAATTTTGACGTCTCAAAAGGCTCAGCTAGCAAATTCTAATGGTTTTCTGCCTCTCGACTGTTGGCTTTTATTGTCTTTGATTTGGCCATTGTGCGGTTGTCAAATGAGTGTGACATGAGCACCCGAAATTAATTTGGCTGCCAGGCAATCGGGACACATAACTCCCGACAAATTCCGGCCAGCCGGGAATGTGTGCTCTCCAGTGACAAAAATGCCTGAAGCCCAAAATCCTTGTGTTAAATTCGTTTCAATTTAAATTTGATTTGACTTTATGGTAGTTTCTAGTTTGATTTTTCCTCTATTTTCATTATCCAACTCACCCGAAAGAAGTCCCAGGTGGAGCCGTGCAGCAGGGTGCCATACTGCACCTCCGTTTGCATGGCCAAATCCTCTGGCGAATTGATCGGCGTCACCATCCGCTCCACTGTGAGAAAAGCAGCCAGGTTGGCCGTGTACGAGGAGATCAGTATCAAGGTGAAAAAGAACCACGAAGCGGCTGCAATCCGTCCGGACACCGAGCGCGGTGAGATGTCGCATCCTTGCTGCATGAAGGCTGCCAGCGAGAACCAGAACGAGTTCCACACACTAAACTCATTCACCGCCGACGAGGAGCCGTTGGATCCCGGATTACCGGCAGCTGACAGAGCGGCCTGCAGTGCGGCAGCTCCGGCTGCCGATTGAGCGCCCGGTGTGGGCGGGCCGGGTGGAGCGGGCACGGCCATAGGAGCACCTCCGATGATGCCGGGCGGCTGCTGATTGGCAAGCTGTTCGTGATGTGCATGCGGATCTGAAAGAGCGAGGATGAGCGCAGAGGGTGAACAAAGGGTCCTGTGAGTTGGCCACAAAGCGAAACCGCAGACGGCAAACGCAGTTTGCTTGTACACTGAGCCAAATAGGTGTGGAATTTGTGAAACTATTATAGAAAAATTAAAGAGTTTCTCTAGGGGTTCATTGTGGTTTTGAATTTGTGTTTTAAGAGTTTTTTAAACTTTTCTAAACCTTACTTTATTCGAAACAATTTATTAATTGTATATTGATTAGAATTCTTATATTTTGTTAATGATTTTTTGTATGTTGAACACCTTTAACGAGTGCTAGAATTTTTTAAATAAATAATAACTAGCAATGCCTAAGAAATAAGGCATTTTGGCAAATGATTATCCGAGGACCGTCTTAAAATCCTAAATAAATATCAATGTAAATATTTTTAAAATTGTCTTAAATATAAATTTATATTCTTTATATGTTAAATACCTAAAATATAGACAGAATTGTTAAAACTTAGTCCTTTTGGCATATAGTTTTCATAGACGCTTCTTTATAATCCTAAAGTAAATAATTTTTAAAATATTTTATGCATCCGTAAGGCTTGTTTTTACACAAGTCAAGCTCTATATAATTCTTAAAAATACCAAATTTCACCTACTAAATCCCCACAATTTCTCTCTGTGCCCCTAGAAAAAAGGGTCGGCAGTGAGTTGTCGGTACGTGCCCATGTCGACTGTCCAAGTTTCAATCATTTCGTTTGGCTTGGCTTTTTGCGCCTGCTCTAATTGATATGCAATCAAACCCATAGCCAAGTCTCTGTTCCCCATTTGCTTCAATTGCAAAGCCATTGACTGCCGGTCGGAGATGTGATGTGATGACATTGCTGCTCCTGACCTCCTCTTTTCCCCACGGAGAGCTACTGCTGTGGATGCTGATTCTGACTCTGTCGAGGACCTGGCATGTCCTTTCGATTTTTGCCCTGCACTCTCTCTGTGTGCCAGGTTTTATTTTGCACTCTGGCCCCCTCCCCTCCTCGGTAGTGTCTCCTTTCGCTCTATGGCAACGTCTCTGTTTGTCTATCTCGTTTTTACACTGTCTGTAAACGCCGCCTGCATACACAATTTTGTTTACTTTCCGCTAAAATTACATTAAGGATGTTTTGCAGGATGTCAATAGATTGTTATGAACAGCCACTCCACAGCGCTCTTACGCGTCCCTGCAAACTGCCAGTTCATATGCGACTCTCCGTCCTGATTGTCATCAGAATTCCGACAATAACAACAGAAGAGCACAGTAGCAGCGGCAGCGACGGAAAATTGAATTGAAATAATTGAATTTCCATGAAATCAAATGAAATCGAATGCAAAACAAGTCAAAAGTTGTAGCAGATGCATACAATTACGAGATTTTTGGGAATTTCCGAATCAGCCTTTATTTTTCAGCTAACGCAGGGGTTTTTATGGGGAGTACAGTGAGAAGAAAAACTGGGGAGTTTGTCATTTAAAATTTTTTGTCATTTTGTTTAAGTTTGGTTTTTAGTGAATAAAAATGAGCTAGCTTGATATTATGCAGTGATTCTTGCATATTTTTAGACATGTTTAGAGGTGATTTAAAATCGGTAAATATTTATTTTATTTCTAAATTATATATACTTAATAATTTGTTAATAATTATGTTGCTTTATAGTAATATATTTCATATTATGGGTTTAATTTTATTTCAAAACTGTGTGCAATATAATTTAAATTTTGCATGGTTCTAATTCCACTTTTTGAAGACTAATTTGTATTTTTAAAGAGCTCAAAATTTAATAACTTTCATAAGAAAATGTTACTTCTTAAGAGCTTGATAAATATTCCTATTCTTTAATTTTAAAAACTTAATTTCTATCTTTGACTTTCACAGTGATTATAGCCGACTTTCCGCCATTAAAACACCAACGTTCCTATTTCATTATGGACCCCATCAGAAGCGTTTAATTTAATACATTATTTAAATATATACAATATTTAAACTGGCAACCAGGACCTCGTGGTTGGGTCATGGCTGGCTCTGGGCAATAACAGGTGAGAGTGGGGTGAACAGGTACGCGCACTTACCTGGCGATTGTGATTGCTGCGGCGGCTGTTGCACGAGCCGCCATTCATGTGGTGAGAAGCGCGACACAAAGAACAGCACAATGCTCACGCCGATGTAGCTGAAGATGACGCTTACCTGTTGGCGGGCGACACAGAGGTGAGAGAGAGGTGGTGAGTAGGTAAACATGAGACGGTCGTGACAGGGAACAAAGATGCTGCCTGGCACCTGGGCCACCACCAGCAGCAGCAGCAGCCACTGTGAATTTCCCGCCTGATGCTGCTGCTGCTGCTGCTGCTGCTGCTGCTTTTTTTCATTAATTTTTTCTTAACTAATTGAAGCGGAAGCGGCCGGGGCTTCCTAGAAAATAACGAAACATTAACCTAATGGAGCGAGGGCGAAGGGCAAGACAATGGCAACCAAGGACATCGACAGGAGCAGCTGTGCCGTCGTCTGGCAACCGTTGCTCCCGCAGTTTCTGTTGCACAGAAAAAAATTACAAATTATAATAAGCGAAATGAAGATTCAATTAATTTTGCATTAGCATGTTTTTTTATAATCACAAAACTAATTTTGACTTAATTTTTAGCAAATTAACTTAATTGATGTTTATAATTTGAAGCTGTTTATAGTTTTATTTTGCTAGAATTTGTATTGGGGGTAAGTTTAACTTTTTAAGCTGACAACAGCAAGAAAAATATATATTTAAATTAAAGCAAGACACAGACATTTCCCCGAGTGTGGGATTGCCTGGGTGTAGGTGAGGCTCCGAAGCTGTCAGCACCTGAATGGCTGCCATGAAACGCGTCTTTGTGCTCGCCGGCGTATCTAAAGGCAAGGAAAGGTGTGTCCTTGTCGCCACTGCTTTCATATGCCTGAATGGCTTCGCCACACACACGCTCGCTGGCTCCCAAGTAGGATTGTCCTGCTTTGTTGCTGCTTTTCAGCTTGTGTGTGTGGGTGTGTGGGTGCAGCTAAAATGCTTCATTTAATTTATGATAAATTTTTTTTGTAAAAGACTTTTTTATTAGCTTGTTAACTTTGCGCCTTGGCTTTTGCCATCGCCCTTTGGCCCCGTCCACAACCCCTTAAAAGAAGAAGCCTTGACAGCCTGGGAAGAACTCGCTTGCCCGACCCCTGGAAACTAATTTGCATTTGTAATTTTTTAGCTCATGTCAAATTACGCATTAGCTTTCACTTTGGCGCGCTGTTCGCCGACTTTTATTAGCATTTAATTTCCCGTTTGTCGCGCTGTCGTCAACACTCTTTGACTTTCGAGATTCGGATTTGAGTCCTGTGCCCCTTTTTTTATGAATTTTTTATTGTGCGTAAATTTAACAGCCAGTGTCGTCATAATTTTGCGCATTTACAGCGCATTAGCCCGGCCCTCTCAGCCTGTGTCTGTTTTGGGACCCATCTAATTTGTTTAATTGTCTACCCGGCTACCCCCAATGCCAGTAACTATATATATCGGGGGGGTTACCCGGGTGCAACATAAACATCAACTAAATGCTCATACAAATTTGATGGGTTGCCATTATTTAAACAAGCCTCGAGCGCCAAACTTCGGACGCTGAGACTAGCGTAAAATTTAAAACTTGACGGCCACGTAATTTGGGGGAGGCTGCCGCCGCCGTTTTCCAGGAAAACTCACGCTGCCGCCACTAGGCACTCCACTGCTGTTTATGCGAGTAATGTGAAAAAAAGGCAAACAGTGGCAAAAGCACAAAAACTTTGTCGTTTACTCTATTAAACTTTGGGAGCTTACGTGGTGCCAAGTTGAAGCCGAAACCAGAAGAAATAAATATACAAGTCGAAACTTTGCCGCAAACTTTTGCCCGAGAAGCGGGTAAAAAAAAAGAAAAAGAGGAGCAAGAGCCGCCGCCCAGAAATATAATAAAAATGGGAGCATTGGCGAGCGGCGTAGAAACAGAAATGAAGAAATTGTTTAAAAACTTTACTCATTTGTATGCAGCGCAATTTTAGCAACATTTTGACTCGTTACCAAAGTGAAAATAAACACATTGCGCTCGCCGTCCGAGACAGTTTGTGACGGGAAATAATTAGAAATTTGGAGGCGATGCCAAGTGCCGGCTGGCAATATCAAAAGTCCCGGCTGCCACTTGATTAAAATGTGTTTGGCATCGGGGGTCCTGGCAAATATCCTAGGATCTCGCTGCATCGCTTCGCTGAGCGCCAATGAAGCAAAGTGCAGGCAGGCAGGCAGGCAGGTGGCCAAAGGTAAAGGGGAATCCTAGCCTTATCCTGTTCCCCCACACACATACGCACCCAAATTTCCTGTGATAAAGGATTCATGAAGCTGAACACGCCGGGCGTCTGCTTCACTGGCTTCTTAATCATGATGGAGATGCCCAGCGACATGAACGGCTTGCTGAAGTCGATGACACGTTCGCGTTCGGCGGTAATCGTCATGGCGGCAATCGCAATATCCGCTTCCTGCAGGCGAAGGAGTTTCGGGTTCAGTAGGGTTCAGGTATAGCAGGGGGAAGGACACTCACCTTGCGCACCAGCTCCCCCACCATGCCATCCCAGCCGCCGTGGGCTGTTGACTTCTCGGAGCCGTAATTGCCATCCTTGACCAAGCGCAGTTCATCTGCAATTGGGACACAGGGAGAAATAGTTAGGAATCTTTTTAATACACAAGAAAAATTATAGAGTAATTAAAGATGGAAATAATTTTAAAGGGAAAATATATCATATTTTTATTACAAAGTTTATTAATTTCTAAATTTAATAATATTTTCTCCAAGTGCCCCGAATCGTTGACTTTTCCGCCCGATTAACCAGCACTTGGAGCATCACGCATTCACTCACAGTTAATGCCCAGCTCCTTGGCCACCAGGTCGGCCAGGTCCTTGCAGTATCCCTCGAAACGTTCGTTGCCCAGCAGCTTCTCCCCATGCGTGGCCTTCTTCAGCATAATGTAGGGTTCCTCCAGCACAGTGGTCACTACATACGTCCGGTTCTTCTCGAACTCCACATGCGGACGCAGACGTACATACTTGGCATTTAGGGGCTGCAGTCCAGCGTCGTCATTCCACTCGGCCACCTTGACCTGCGAGGTCGATGAAGAAAAGTAGAGGAAGAATACCCCAAAAGATTACAAATTACTGAGGCGGTCTGGGCAGGCCATAAATAATGCAGCTATCGACACCTTGCTCCCAAGAGGAGAGCGAGCCAAATCGATATTTGCCTAAGTCTGCATTATTTGCTATCCGGACAGCTGGGCCAATTTAATTTGCCTCGGCTTAGGGGGTTTTTACAAGGCTAAAAACTGTGGAATTAGGTAGGAAGTTTCATTAACCTACTTTAAAAATAGGATAACTTCAAGTTTGTTTGTTGAAATAAATTATAATGGACTCTAGGACTCAGTAAATCGTAGAAATGCTGGCCTTTATTTCTAAAATAACATTTTAAAATATATTCATAGTAGGAAATCTAATTAATTGTTTGTTTATATTTCTCAACCTTGAGCTGTTTCATTTGCACAAAACTTTATCTTTAGCCAGAAACTACCTGAAAACTGCTTCAAAAAGTGCCAAAAACTTTCATTGTGCTTTAACTTTTTCCCCGACTGGCTTAATGCTGTCCGGACCATTACACAAAACACTAACAGAGCTGAGGAACTGAGAACGAGAGCTGGAAAATCTGGGAGCCGGGGAGCTGGGGAACTGGGAAACTGGGATCCTGGAAAACACATACCATGGCGCTGTTTACTGTCATCTCGACGACGTGCAGCGTGTAATTGACGCGTCTGCCGTCATCGTTGAATTTGATGTCCCCGGTTAGGCCCTCGATTTCCACCTGCGGAGGGGAGGAGAGGAGATACCAAGCAGAGGGTTACAGAGGCTACACAGATACGGATCCGGAGTGGGTGATAAAACAGGAACTTTCTGTGTGTAGGTGGGTGTGCTTAATTGCTTTGTCAGTTTGCCCGGCTGGCTGGCTGGCTGCCTGCCTGGCAGGTGTATCGATGTCACCCAGCAATGTTGCTACACTGTGTCCACCTCATCATCATCGAGATACACGCGCGGAACATGAGTGCTCTCGGCGCTCTCTCTAAACTCACCTTTCTCAAATAACGCGATATTTTATCGCCATGCTCCCAGGCATTCACCCAACCCTTGGCCGTGTTACAGTCCAGTGCCCGCGATGAACCGCCAGAATCGTTGCCAGCATAGCCACCGCTGCCGCCACCACCACCACTACCACCTGCTCCATTTGAGCCACCACCGGTGTAGTTATAGCCATCCATGGAGGTCGAGGCGGCGGCCTGGGCCACCATCAGCGTCTGGCTGCGACGCTGGACATTGTTCCGGAACTGGTCGGGCTTCTTGCGGAGGATTTTGTTGAAGGCCTCCACCAGGACGAAGACTGCGTCGTACATGAGCGCAGCCTGGGCCTGAAAATAGGAAAGGGTTTTCAGTAAAACTTAAAGCTGATTTTGTAAATTTAATTTAGGCTTAAAAATTTATTATTTTTATTTGTTATTTTGCTTTTTATATTTCACCAAAGTTTGGCCTGTTTATAAATCAAAGCCAAGAGTATATACGAAGCCAAATCTGGATCAATAAACCCCCCATGGACTCGCCGCTGGTGAGGTGGTTACTTGCTGGCATTTAATGAGTGCATTACACGCTGTTATTCACAATTTTGCCAGCCATTGCCCTCCGGGGGCAGGGCTTTTTCATCCTTTATCCAGGTGTTGGCATGCCGAAGAGGGGGTTAACCTCTAAGCTAGCTCTGAGCCCCGCCGGGATTCAAACCCGGGAACGTGTCGCGCATTAACCCGCACAAAGGAGTGGCGAAACTTTGATTTAATATTTAACCGCCGGCCGAACGAGTCCTTAAACTGGCCTACTGCCGCCAGTTGTTGGGCAAACACGAAATGAGCGAAACGGAATGCCACACAAAGACTTTAATGTGAATTTCCCCCCAACCCACACACACACACGCAAGTCAAATAAACAAACAAGCGCTGGTAAAGAGAGCAGCAACGGTTCAGGATCTAGACCGGAACGGACCGAATAGAACGGATAACGGTCCAAGGACCAAGGACACTGGACATTGGTCTAAACAGAACCGAACCGGAGAGAGACTGGACTGGACTGGCCCTGCAGCTGAATTCAACTAACGTTTAAGCGCCACAAAGTGAAATCTTTGTCAACAAGGATAATGCCAAGGAAATACAAATATAAACAGCCAGCAAGCGCAAACTAAACCAAACTTGATGCTGTCGCAGGGATGCCTTTGAAACACTTGAAAAAATTGTTGGGGAATTATCTAAGATGTACTTAAAACTTAAGTTACTTAAAAAGAGTTCTTTCTGAACTCGTAGCTTTAAAATAATAAAAGTTATTTTTCGTTTTGAATAATTTAAATGAATATCTAATAGAGCTATTAATAATATAGAAGATTAAACAAAGGAAAATATATAAGATCTTCCCAACAAATTTAAATATTTTTAAGTAAGGTAAAGTAAGGTAAATGTAGCTTTGAGAAATTCCCTACAATTAACTTCTATTTTTTCTGGTTAGTGTACACGTCTGAGTCCCTTGCCCATGGACAAGGACAACGGAGAAGCAGCAGCAGCAGCAGCGGCAGCAAGGACACATGTGCCTTTGACTGCAAGTTGTGCGATGGCTATCTGTTTCTCTCCTGGCCCCCCCGCTGCTCGCTAAAAGTGAAATCTGAAATCCGTCGCAGGAATACTATAGTACACTAGATGTACGGATGCGAATACAAGAGTGGAAGTGGAATAAGAGCACGAGTATTTGACTACACGCAACACAAACACACGGGCACAAGCACAAACACTAGTGCAAACACAGGGCTGCTGAGCAGCGACAAAGCGCCGCAAACTATGCTACAGAATGCGCTGTGCTCAGAGTCCCGTGTCTCGTGTCCTGTCTCTCCCTCCGGTCAACATTAAATCCCCGCAAATATTTAACTGCCCAAGACCAGTGCCACTACATACAAGCGATGGTATATGGCCTCGTTTTTTGGGGGCCAAACCCAGCGTTACTACTCACCGAAATCGATTCACGGCCAGCGCCCACACTCATCTGCGGGTCCAGCCGCTTCCAGCTGTCGTAGAACTCGCGCACCAGCCGCCTGTTCGTGTCCACGATGCGAAAGCCCGTGATGTTAATGGCACCAAATTCGATTATCTCGCTCTCCCAGCGATCGTCCATGACCTGAAACGGCGGACAATGGAATGAAATTGGTTGGACATTTGTATAGGGCAAGGACAGTGGTGGAAGAAGTGGGTTTTCAGGCTAAGGACTAGACTAAAAAATATGGAAATGTGGTAACCGAAGAAAGACCTTTAAATATCCTTAACATTTTATACAATTTTAGTTACAAATTATAAGCAAATATTGGTAGAATATAAATTATATAAATGATTACAAGATATTAATCTTCAATATTCCTTTAATTTTTCAAGAGTTAAAACCACTGTCCTCTCTATGAAATTCAAATAGTGTCTGCTTTGGTTCTCGACTTCGTGTGGGAATGGTTGGTTTCGGTTACGGTCTGGTTTAGGCCATGATTGAGGGCCATGATGGAGAGCGACACTTACCAGACCACTCAGCAAATAGTGATAGGTGCGGCGGCCCAGGCGCAGGTCGCGCACATGCTGGATGAGTATTTGCTTGGCCATCTCCGTGGGGCAGTCCAGGACGATGTGCTTGCTCTCGAAACGGCCGATCTGCTCCAAAGTGTGCAGGAACTCGATGGCCATGCTCACGTTCGAGATGCGCTTGACCAGCTCCACTTGGAAGGACTCGTTGCCGGGCTTCAGGCCCTGGTATATTTGCTGTAGGCGCAGCAGACCTGCGGGGAGGATGCAAGGAGTGTGATCCTGTTAATTAACTGAGTTTACACACACGCACACGGCGAAGAAGGGTTTGGTATCCCCCATGCATATGGACATGCATTAGCAGGGCCACACAAATTACAGCCATCAACAGTTTTGCGAGTCGTTAGCCACTGAAAAGGAATAAGCCCCGGGCCCTTGGGCGCCCCCGGAACCCAATCCCTTATCAACAAGACGAGCATTTGCAGCAACGTACAGGAAGCCCGGGGGAAGGGTGGTATTTGGGGTGGAAGGTCAAGCGGGGGGCGAGCTAAGGGGTTGCGCCACATCCACCCGACCAAAAATCGAATTCACGCCAAAATCTGCTTATGCACAGAGCCCGGCGGAAGGGAATTGAATTATATTTCGGAAAAGCGAGCTCTATAATCGCCTTATTTGATTGAAAACGCTGCTAATCAGCTGATGCAATCAGCAGAGTTTATCTAGATTTTCCAGGGAATTTTCCCAACACTTTGGCGAGAGATTCAGTTCTGTGTCCTGAGGTAATTTCTATGAGCTTTTCAAATGTATAAAGCACGCCCACGCTGGTTTTGGCCAAAAATACAAATGAAAGCCGAATAGAAAGCCTTAAAAATAGGTCTATGGCAAATATGGTTTCTGTTTATTATAAAATTTTAAAAATAGAAAAAGACTTTAAGGCACTTAAAGGGATATTGAATATTGAAATCTTTAATTGAGGCTTCCAAAGGATTTTAAAACATATTTATAATATTTTCCAGTTGAAATTTTAAATCCCTAAGAACCGGCCTTTAGAAATTTCCAGTTTTCTTTGTCGCCTGAGCCTTGACATTTGCTTTGTCTGAAAATAGGCCATACACTGCCCCCGATCCCCACCCATTTCTCCGCACAAACAAAAGCCAAAGGAGCAAAATCAGTTTCAATTTGAAATTTACCGAAAACGGATACAAGGATGCGTACATGCCACTGCGTATCTAGCAGATACTCCCGGCCGGGTGGCGTTGGGACCCTAGTATTTAGGCCAACTGCCGCATGTGTTGGCCAAGCCGAGCCAGTGTCCCGAGGCAAGGCCAAGTTTTGGACCATCGTTATCCTTTCGGTGCGAGTATGGAATTGTCATGGGCCTCCATGCTGCGCTCCGAGAATTCTCTGCCGGCGCAATTTGCATTTGTGCTTATTGAGTTATGGCTGCAACTAACTGCTTTCATTCGCACTTAAACCGAGCTCTGGGCCCCTGGCTTTCTCGGCCTGTCTTTCACGTTCTTTTTTTTCCCCTCTTTCATATCCTTCCTCCCGCAGGACTCGCCTTAACTTTACGAGTCAAAACTCAACGATTCAATGCGCCCGGGACAGGGGAATACGTACAAACAGACAGCCCGGGAGACGGACGGACAGATGATTTGTATTACAGCTACGCAGCAAACAAAGAAAGGCGAAGGAAAAATGAAGGAGCTGTGGAAAGCTGGCACTGAGAGAAAAGTTTTGGATGGGAATCTCAGTTGTAGAGAAAGTTTATATATTTTTTGTAATAAATTTATTGTTTAAATTCTACATTGTAAAGGAAAACCATACTTTAAATGTATTAACTTTAAAATTTAATATTTAATTAAATTTCTATAATTTTTTCATAAATTTTTCTTTGACTGCTGGGGATAACCAAAGGGAAAGCCAGCAAGGATGGCTGGAAAAATCTCAACTGGCTCTCGGTGGATGTCGCATGAGACATGGCGGTGCAACTTCAATGCGCCTTCAATTTATGTTTGCGGATAAAATGGGATTTGCTTTTTGCTTCTGGCTTCTGCTGGATTTTGATTTAGACATTGTTGTTGCTATACCACTTCCAAAGCCATTGCCACGCCCCCGAGCTACGCACGGGCGTAGCAGCGTACTCAATACATTTCCAATTTGTTGTTGCTTTGATTTGCACTATGTGGGGGGACTACTATACTACACTATATATAGATGTCTTGCAGGGTATTTAGGGGTATATAAGGATGGGGTTGAGTTAATATATATTCCTAAGACCTTTACTTTTAATATTCTTAAATTTAACTAGATTAATTCCTTTATTTATGTGTAGTTTATAACTATTTACCTACAAAATCAGGACTTATTTTGTCTGATTTCCCAAGTTATATTTTTTGATTGTGAATTCAGTGAATTTCTTGTGCTAAATATTGAATAAATATAAGCAAATAATAAAAGCTTAAATCAAATAAATAATAAATATTAAAATCCTCCCTGACTTTTCGTCCTTTCACACTGAAATATTGATTAAAGCTCTCTCTTTGAATTGAGCCAAAGTCAAATACTTTGAAGTCTCAGTAATCCCCCAGCTGTGTGAATTAGAATCTTTATTTTTTGGGGGGTATCAATTGTCCCAAATAATACAAAGATGCCTTTTCGCAGGACTCTGTGTTAGTGTGTGTGGACGAGTGAGCGGCCATTTTTTGTGCGCTCTGCTCGTTGTGCAATAAATTTTCTGCCTTGCCTTTTATACAATTTCATTTGCTGGCACTTCCTCGGGATTCCCCTCTCTATTTCGCTTGGCTTGTGTTTGGATTTGATTTTGGTTTTTTTTTTTTCGATTTGCGATTTGCCGCTCGGATTTGGGGTCTGTGTGTGCAAGTGTGCGTGTGTGAATCGGAAAATCGAAAGTGTAATTGAAGAGCATGCTGTTGCGGCCGAGGATTTTGTTTTATTTCATTTTTGATATCAAAACATTTTTGCGGCTCACCCCGCATGAACCCGCCGACCCCGCCGCCCCCTTTGCCGGCTTTATGGCTTGAAATTGGCCGAATTCGAATGGGAATCCCCCACTCTCTGCGTGGGTTTTGAGCATTTCCGCTGATTTTTATTGTTTCATTTCGAGCTGCGGCCGGGGCTCTTTCATTTTCGTTTATGTAACGAATTTAATTCACAATTATATTTATTTTTTCCTTTTGCCTTGCTCTCTTTTCCCCCACTGAAAATTCAATTTGTTTCGAGCTGAAAACTTGAAATAGCAAAGCGAATTGGAATTGAATGGCACAAGATTGCAGTCACTCAATGTGGACTTTATTTAGACATTTCACCGGTTCCTCTGGCTATATGCAAATGTATGTCAGAGCCACGCCCACAAAACACGGCATTGACACCCTGAGATTTAGCCCACAACTTTCACTTTAGATGCGAAAAGTAAACAAGACAATTTGTTATGTTAAACAAAAGTTAGTTTTGCGGAAATGAAGTTTTCCTGCCTTCGGTAGTGACACCAGATCACAAACACCGACACCAACATATGCATAAATAGATGCAAAGATACACAGATACCAGAGCACTGAGAGAAAATTAAAATATAAGTGAATTATATCAAATATATCTATATTTTGCAAGTAAATTGTATTCTTTTCAAACCAGATTTTTCTCTCACTGCTTTTGGCTAAAGGGATACGGATACGGGTTGTGGACACAACACATCAGGCAACGCACATGGCCAGCCAGTAAGACATTTCCTAACATATTTTATGGAGAAAGTTGACGTGGCCGAGCGGTGTTTGAATAGCAGATAAACAAATGTAATTATTATGAAGAAACTTTCTCTCTCTGCGAGGGAAATGGGAAATTCCTGTCCTGTTGCCGCGGCTGGTTTTCATTTCCCGATTCGAATGCAAATCCAAAAATATTCCATAATTTATGCTGCCAGCCAGTCGTGGTCTCGTCTTGACTTACTGGCCGTGTAATTAGGATACAGAGGAGTCGTCTTCGTGGGCCACGCCCCAATTTGGCAGCTTGTTATGGTTTTTAGCCTGCTCGTCCTGTTTTGCTGCCTGTTGTGCTATCAAAAACTTTGCCGCTTTAATTACTTACAAACTGCGTCGACGCGTCCTCGCTCGGTTACTGCCAACTCGGAAAATTATGCTGACAAGCTCAAAGGCTTTGCGCATATGTTTTCAATGGCCTCGGAAGGGGGGGGACGCGGCGACGGGCATTAAAAGTATCAAATAACATGAAAGTGAAAGCGCAGTAAACCCCATAATGGTTAAATTAATGGCAGCCAGCCGGAACATCATCGGGAGCGGTGGAAGCGAGGCCAAGGACTCGGTCGGTGTCTTAACGCAATTTACGCTGCCATTTGACGCAGTTTATGCAAATTCTTCTGTGATTTAAATTATGTAACACTCGCTCCCATCATCTATGGCGGCAACAATCAGCGCCCGCTTATTATTCATGATGCTCACTCTATCCCAGATTCGTTTCAGATTTTTATGCCCACACAAAGCACTCATATCGATACATATTTGATTGTCTCGATTTGGGATGGGTTTCGGGTCCAAAGACAATCAAGTCTTTCATCTATAAACAAAACCATTTGCATAATTCTGCAGTTAGGGAACTCGGGTCGCATTGATTAGCCGACGGTGGGTTTTCTCTTTAAATGTTCGAGTCTTTAATAAACGATTCGCTCGGTGTATGGTGTGGAGACTGCTGGCATTTTCGGTCACTCGAGTGAACTGCTGACGTATTCATTGCAGCATGAGCAAGCAGATTTTCACACGTCCTTAAAGGACCTCACGCATCTCACGTAGCCGCAGCTGCCGCTGTATCTGCGTATCTGTCTCCTCGTATCTGTGTCTCCCGCCCGGAATGTTTATTCCTTTTTCCTCACCCTGGCCCCCGTAATAAATTTCATTTCACGGCAAGTCAATGTGCTGTTAACACGGCAATGGGCAGGGCCGCTTTTTCTTCTTTATTCTTCAGATTTCTTCTTTATTTTCGGCAGCTGCCAGGAGGACGCACATGGTTCCTTTATATATATATATATATATATCTTTATATATTTGTATGTATGTGAACATACGTGTAAGTAAGACATTTACTTTCATTGCAGACTGTTGATTGTAGGCCTTTTCAGGCAAAGAAATATCGATGGCAACCTGGGAAAATCTTGGGGTTATGGCAAACGGGTTTACTATTTAGGAAAATCATCTTGGATTACACTGAGCCCAAGGATACGGGGATATATATAGGTTTAACCTATACCTTTTTAATTGAACAAAAATTTATACGTATTTGTAGGCTTTGTAATAAGCATTTTCTATGGAAAATATTATCTAAAGAAATTATTCTGTGTGTTTTGTTGATGGACAAATCATTGAAAAGGCTGAAAATATATGTTTTTATATTTTATACATTTTTTTAAACCATAATAACCCGAAATTCTAGCTGTAAATTGGCCAACTTGGCATCGCCACCTGTCACTTTTGCATGTACATGTCATTTGTTCCCGTGTCTCGTACGTGCAAATACTTTGCAATTCATTGGCATTGGTTGTCTGAGGGAAATTTGCTTATACGGCTCATTTGACATGGCCTGGCATTGGCAAGGAAGTGGGAGTGGGTGATGACTGGAAGCGGGACAGCTGCTCAGAGCAGTTAGCATGTCAAGCTGCTGGCCTCCATGTGAAGAAGTGTCAATGAAGTTATTTCAACTCGGTTTGATTCTATTTTGTGCGGTTTTTTGTTGTTTACATTATGTGTAGAAAAAAAAAGAATATCACCATGATTATTAAATAATTATTTGATGAGGGAGGAATCAGAGACATTCTTTAAAAGTCCAAGCTAGGACTTACTATTCGATAAATCTTAAAGTCTGAATAGTAAAGCTAAAACTGTCTAGATTCTATCTATCAATAAGGTGTGGTAAGTCCTTGCCCTTTAAGGCTTTACTACCAACATCCCATATAGTATTGGTAATTCCCAAAAACTTTAGCTGCAAATCTTAAGCTTGGATTTTGCGTTGATGACCTGTGGATGGCCCCGCCCGGAGTTTTCTCTTGTCTGGAAAATCCAATAGCCGCCGGCGGCACAAGTGTTTTTTAGTGAACAATCTCGCACACTCGCTAAACACACACACACACATACACACACCACATACTCGCAGTAGAGTGTATAAATATAATATAATGTAGCATTGCCGGGGGGCTGGCACGTAGCGGAATTCTCGTTCTCGGCCAAATACAATAATTTCACGGCTAAAGGGAAAATGTGTGTAAGCCAATTTCTTGGCCAAGTCGTAAATAGAAGCGGGAATAAACTTATAAGCCGCTGGCCCACTCCGCATGAATTAGATTCCCAGGATCTGGCCAGGATCTGGGAGAAGGAGAAGAGACCATAACGAAATATTGTTTGCTGTTTTTGTTATTTCTGTTCTGATTGTTCTACACGCCACTCGAAAAATCGTATCTGAAGCCGGCCATTGCCCATAAATAGTTTTTTTTTTTTCTCCTTTTTTTCAGGGCTCTCTGTATATTTTTTTCTGTTTCGTTTTCTTGGCCAAAATGTTTTTCCCATTTCTTTGTAATAAACTCGTTGGCGCGTCGAATAAACAAAAGAGGAAGCCATTCCACGACAAAACAGTTGCCGATTCGGAGTCCTTGTCCGAGTCCCTGCCAAAAAAAAACAAAGGCCGTTAACTGGCAAAGGCAAAGGCGAAGGCGTGGGCGCTACGTGCCAGAAGTTGGCTTGTAAACATGGCCATAAACCAGGCCCTGGCGAAAGTGGGCTTGGGAGAAAAATGAAAAACTGCCTGGCAATTTTGAAAAAGCAAATTCACTGGCCATATCTATTAATTGGCAATATCTGGCAATGACTCTCGCCATATTTGGCAAATCAAAATTGATTTGCGTGTGGCCACCATTAAGCTGCTAACAAGAGGCCACAGCCTTATTTGCTTTTCCGCCAATTGATTGAGTGCTCGATGGTTTAAAACACAACCCCCCTCTGCCACGGAGATGTACATGTCTTATATGAGGAGAGGGATTAAACACAATCACAGACGAGAGGGGTTTATGAACCCAACCTGCCTCGAACTGATTGAGTGCTCTTGGCCACCGCAAAGAGATTTTCACGTGGCATTCATTAATAATAATAATGCTGGGCCAGACACTAGTCTTGGTCCTTCCATCCATCTGTCTGCCTGTCTGTCTGTCTATCAATCCCTCCTTCATTCCCTCCATTTATCCTTCAGTCGTCCGTTGGTGGCCACATAAACCAATTGTCCCACTGCCAATGGCATAAAATGTCAGCGCGCAAAGAGGGGAAAAGCGTAGAAAACTCACTGCAGACGGCTGTGTCATTAAACTTTATTTATGCAGTGCGGGGTAAATGGAAAATGCTTGCAGAAACTTATAACAAAGCAAATTTACGCTGCAGTGAAAAGGGGGCTCACACGTACACTCTGGGAAAATTATGGGGTCTTTGAGAAGTTTCTTGATAATTGAATTGTATTTTAAAATTTGTAAAATTATTTATTGAGGTGAAACAAATCTAAAAAAAATCGAGAGACTAAGTTCTCTTTTACCTTTAAAGAATTTATAATTTTTTTTATTTTAAAAAATTTTTTTTAAGTGTCAAGTGCAAGTTTCCACATATTTAATATATATAAAGATTTAAGCATTTGTTTTAAGTTTTTTTCGTACTGAATTTTAATTTTAAAGTAGGAAAACTTTTACTTTAAGAGCTTGAATGCCAAAATCTTACAACTCAGTATCCTTTTCCCCCAGTGTACACATAATATTGAGATGCTTTCACAATAGTTTGCATAGATGAGGTTGCTAGAAGCGAAAGCGAAGCGGAAAAATGCTTATTGACTCTGCTCCTTTCGATTCTGCATCCTCGCCCTCTCGCTCTCCCACAGGATCCCCTAGGTCCTTGGCCAGGCTATGCCCAGGCCACGTCCATATATTAGTATGCATGCTGGTCGTACTCACCATCGTGGGAATCGTAGAGATAAATTATTTTGCGCCAGCCATAAAATTGTATTGTATCAATGATGGCCTGATGATAATCCGGGCGCATGCTGAGGGCAAAGTCGAGGAAGCCAGACGATGGCGTAAGCACCTAAAACGCGAAAATTATGGAAAGCAGCCGGCATGGAGGAGAAGGAGAAAGAGAGCAAGGACATGGCGAGTTAGTAAACGTGAATCATTATTGAGTGCTCATTGTTGTTGGGCCCCTGTTTTGGGGCTCGTTTCGGGCATTTGCCTGGCTGATTTATGGGCGGGGCCCCAACTAAACGAGGCCAAAAGTGTGTTATAAATTTTTAAAGCGCACGCACACGGCGGCCGGGGCAGGACATCATTAGAAACAAGTGGCCTACGGTCTATGGTCCCAGCTCGCTAGTATTTATAATGATTTGTACCTGGGCGGCTCATAAATATTCGCCACACTCGACCGGCAGCTGTGTGGGTGTGCCATGTTTTTTTCCTTTTGCTTTTGCTTTTTGTTGGGTGGGCTGTTGGTGGGCTTTTCAAGGTTAGCAATTTATTTTGAGAGCCAACAGTGCGTATGATTAATATTCCATATTTAAATAGGCAAACGACCTTGGCACTCAGTCTCGCTTTAATATTTATTAATGTCTTAATGCGCTCACCTTTTCGGGGAACCAGGGCGTCACGAAGGGCATTTGGAAGGTGTTCGAGTAGGAGTGCAGGGTATCAAAGGAGTCGGGTGAAACGGCACCCAGCATCGAGTATACGCCACGTGAGAACTGATTGCAAACTGCAGGAGAAGAAGAGAAATGTTGGAAAGGATGAGTTTAATGAAAGTATTTCTTTAGTTTAAATGTTTATTTAATGTTTGTAATTTATCGAATGGTTTGAAAAGGGAGATACTTCCAATTAAAATATCTAAAAACAATTTTCTTCTGCCATAAAATCAATCAATTCAAGTGAAAAGAAAACCAAATATAATGGAAGACTGACAAAAAATGCAAATAATTAATAGATTGTCCTGCGTAACAAGATTTTCTGTAGTATTTTTTTTAGCATTTGAATGGAATCGAAGTGCATCTCTGCATAAATTGAATCTGAAAATGAATTCATACCAAAACAAGAACCTAGATAATTATCGCCTATTGGTAACCATAAACCAGGGAATATTTTAATAAATATTCGAATGAATATACTCACTCAATCGGGACAGCTTGAAGGCATCCGCCGTATTGATCACATCCACATAGGCCTGCAGTTCGAAACGCCGGGAGGAGACGTTCAGGTTGTGGTTGAGCATCGCATACTTAAAGGCCGACTGCACCTCGTCGGTTCCCTGCTCGAAGATGGCACCTGTTCCGGATGCGGTTCAAGTTTCAGGTCGATAGAGGTCCAGGCAGGTCCAGGCGATATGCAAAGATGTGTAAAATTGTTATTAGTGTGCTTTTGAGTCGGGGAAAAGTTTCGGTTCTTGTTTCTTGCTTTTTTGGGAAGCTGCTGCTGCTGTTGCTTGCTGCTCTTCCATCGAAATTGTCAATTAAGTTCAAAGCAAAGGCACTTTAAACTTTGTAATTGCTTTTGCGCTCGAATTTTATTTGTGTTTGTTGCTCTTGTAATTTTTTCTTCTCTTTATTTTCTTGGTTTTTTTTGGGGGGAACTTTGTATTTGTTGCTGTTGTTGTTGTGGTGGGCAATTCGAGCCAATTTTTAAGTGGCGTTTGCTGCAAGCTAATAAGCGTGGCGTTTCAGTTTTCAAAGTGGCCAACGAAAAATTGAGGAATAAAAAAAAAAAGAAACTGACTCGTGGCAACTTCATTTGGAAATTGTGTGAATTTTCTTTTTTCTTTTTTTTAGGGCCTCAAGAAGGCACATGGCCAGAGCCGTTGAGGTAAGTGTTTACAGAGAAAAGTGGAAATTACAGAAAGGGAAAAGGGTTTTGTTGAAGCAACTCATCCTCAAAAGGTTATTGAAAAAGGGATATATTTAAGACAACATTTTCTCGGTTAAATTAATTTATTAAAAATTATTTTTAAATATGGAATTTAAGGCACATGTCTAAATATAATTCTCATTATTAATATAAGATTTAAACTCAAAAAAGTCCAATATAATTCCAAGAAATAATTTCTCTTAAATGCTTGCTTTCTCAGTGCTGGAAAAATGGAGAAAAGTAGTGAAAATTGAGGAAAATTCGGGGGGCTTTTTAGCCTCTTTTCCAGCTGGGTCTTGTGCAGCTGAGCGGTTATAAAATAAAACTAAGTGCCACGACAAAGGCGGCAAGGGAAAATGGAGCAAGGAGCAGCAGCAGCTCCTCGAGTTCCTGTCAGATGCATTGGGCTTACGGTTACGGTTACTCACCTAATGGGATTTTCTCGGTTAATGATGGCTGTGCGCTGACTCCACCCCCTCGTCCTTCGCCGCCATCGCTGCTCCATGTTAGCCATAATAAAAAGCTTGGCCAAAGGCAGCTCAACTTTAAGCCAAAGCGCATTTTGCAGCCCGTTGATATTGCTGCTGCTGCCGCTGCTGCTGTAGCTGCCTTGGTTGTTGTTATTGTTATATCCGTGCTATTCCTGCGGAACAGGACTCCCCTTGTTGCCGCCGCTAATTCCGCTATTCCACTTATTTCGTGCACTGTCTGTAGTTGTTGCTTGTCGTCGCTGGCATTGCGAGCATTTTGCTGCACTTAGCGCAGCATTTGCATAATTTGTCCTGCCTGCATATATATATATTTTTGGGTTGGAAGTACAAGATAAAATAATGCTTAAAATATATATCTCTATACTTTTGGGAGATTTTGTGTTCGGGGTCATCATGCAAATGGCGTTCGTGTAAGTCGCTTTAATTTTCGGCTTTGTGTGCTTAATTAAACGTTTCCTGCTTATTGGGGCAAATTAGTGAGTGTATATATCCTTTTTTTTTAAGCCCGCCCTTTCAGGCCACCCCCTAAAGGCGCCTTTGGCCCCGGCACGCGTTGGCCTGCACGTGGCTCTGGCACCTGGCTAACTGGTAAAAGCACTGGGAGAAAATTTAATACAGGTTGATCGAGTATATATATACATATATATCAAACCTTTAAGACTTTTACTATAAAACAAGACAGAAATCCAGTTTGTATGTCGCAGGTTACAATTGAAATATTTCATAACTTAGCCAAAAATGCCATAATTTCAATTCGGAAAGCGGTTCTGTGTGAGTTTTTATTAATTTCAAAAAACTGCATAACAAATTAAAAATTTTAGGATATCAAAACGTTTTGATATTTTTGACAATTTTAATGATGTAACCCCTTATAAAATTTTGAAAAAAATTGAAAAAATTTCTTTTCTTTCCGACATGTCTAGAAAGACTCGCCTGTTGATGCTGATCAAGAATATATATGATTTATGGGGTCGGAAATGACTCCTTCACTGTTTTGCAAGCTTCTGACTAAAATTTAATACCCTGCAAAGGGTATAAAAAACCCGAACTGTGACATATTAACTTGGAATTTGAAATAAAAAATATTTAGCAAAGTTAACAAGTAACGTAATGTTTTAAAATTCACTTTAGTTTGAATTTTGTTAATTATTTATTATTATTTAATTATTGAATTGATCAAACTTTCTTCATATTTCTATTAATTATAAGCATTTATTTAAAAAGGTATAAAATTAAATATAATTAATTTATTTTAAGCTCTCCTTAATTAAATTAACCTCGAAATATGAATCATAAACACGACTTTACATTATTTAAAATCTCATATAGCAAAGCCTCAAACAACACCCATTTTCGTTAGCAAATGAAATACCAAATTGATGACAAATTTTTGGGCCATATTTTTTGTTGCTCTGTAGCAACAGGTAAACAGGTAACACGGGCAAAAGATAACTGGCAACTGGCACCTGGCACAATGGCGGCCGACTTGGCAACTGTCGCGTTCCATTCACTTTCCGCTGAGACTCGCATTTGTGTGGGCGCAAGGATGAGTGCGGGCCAGGATGCGAGGATGCGAGGATGTGTATGTGTGTGTGCCCAGTGAACTGTATGCAAATATGTACACCTGGTCTATATGCAGGTGTGCGGCGAGCTCTGGTGTGTGGGTGGGGTGTGACTGCCTTGCCGTGGTGTTGTTTTTGCGCGTTGTCAGTGTGTCACTGTGCCAGCAGCTTGTGCCGTTATTGTTGTTCCTGCATGCATGCGTGTGTGTGTGTTTGCCCCGCCCCCCGGCATCCACCTTTACCACCCCGTTCGCCACCCCCTCGGCAGTCGCATATCCCCCCAGTCGTTATCCTTTCGGTTCGCTGACTGTTTTTGTGCTGATTTTGCGCTTATTTTAAATGTCTTTTGTGCTGCTCCTCCCTTTGCAGCTGCTTTATTTTTGTTTACGTTTTTGTTTTATGTCTTTTTATTGTTAATTATTTAAAATTGCACAGCTCAGGCTGACTGAGTGACTCACACACACATCCCTTTTGGCCGTTTTTGGTACCGTTTTTCCCTTTGTTTTTCTGCCATTTTCCCCACCAACCAACTCGCTCGCTTATTGGAATTTTATTTTTGGGATCCCCGTTTTATTTCGGGTGGAATTTCGACATTTTACGTTTGCATTCCCCGTGGGCTTTAAGAATGGTTTAATTTTTGAAATTGTTTTTAAATCGGCTTATTTGAGGTATGCCGCACACACACACACACACACACACACAGTTACACACACATCTGGCTATGAGTTTCGGGCTCTCGTTAATTCCCGTACATTTTTGCGGTTGGTTCTTGGTTCCAGGAAATCGATATTAATATTTCCCGTAGATAAATATTCATAGCTTTGGACACAGGCTGCTTGCTTGCTTGATTTTTGTGTGGAAATTCGATATCTGCTTACTTTTTCTTTGATTTTGTAAACATATATCTTGTTTTATGTTTTTCCAGATTGCAAAAGAAATAAAGAGATTGAGAAAAACATATTCACAAGCCAAAATTATGCAGTTCTGAAAATATAAAAAAAACTTCTGGAAGTTTTATGATTTGAATTTGAATTTTAAACAGATGTAACTATATTTTAAATTTTTTTTTATTTATTTCTAGACTTGGCTTTCACTAGAAAATTCTAAAATAAAATGTAACTGGACTCTCCACCATTGACCTACTCTAAGAAACTAAATCTAAGGGTAATGGCGACTGTAAATCCATCCCCCCAGCTCCAACTTTCCCTCCTTTGAAGTTTGTTTTGCTGCTTAACCACTCTTTAATCATATCAGTTACAGTAACTAATCCCCGGGGCGGCACAACCCAGAGAGAGAGAGAGAGAACCCTTTCCTGGCGACTGGGCCCGGCCCATTCATTCATTAGGCAAACATTGACCGAGGCAATCTACATAAAACCACTTGAGTGAAAAGTTGCAGTCTGCTCCATAAAAACCAGAGCTCAGGACACCCAGGACACAGTTCGAGTCCGAAGGAGAGCCTGGAGAGCCCAGGGAACGGGCTTACTCATCATCAGGCTCGGCATCGGCGCGAACGGGATTATTTAGCGCATTTAGAAAATAGGTTAACAGACGCTTAATATTCATATAGCCGTGGCCCAGGGGCTGCTGCTGCTGCTGCTGCTGGTTGGCACTTGGAGGAGCACTCGGAACTTTATTCGTTATAATGACGATGGCGAAACTAACGCCCAGGTCCCAAGTCCAGGCCAGGCCGGGGCCAGCTTCCATTAAACGAATGATCCCACTTAATTAAATTTAAATTAGGAGCCTAAAGTTGAACGTCACGGACGTTTAAGTGGCTTGAGAGACTTGGCTTATTTACAGTGGGCCGTGGCCGAAACAAAAACCCCGCTGCTGGCACAGGCCGCTTCAGATAAGTGAAACGAATGAATGGGCATTGCTGGCTGCATCGCTGTCCTGCGGAAGCACTTCCGTTAATTAAATAATTATTTTGTAGCCACTCGCTGATTACTTTTTGCTCCACTCTCGCCGCCTCCATTTATTCGCAACTTAACACGCTGCAAAAGATACTCGGAGCCGGGATCCGGGAGTGACCTTTGCCAGTTGCCCAGATGCTGATAGGCATCGCTGCAAAGTCCCAACAAAATTTGCCTCTCAAAAGAACAATGTTTTCTCATTTTTTTTCATCTCCTTTGTCGACGGGCACGTGCGACCCTGACGGGAAGAACAAAAAGCTATGCCAGGTATTTAGCGAATCCGGCGAGATAAAAATGTAACACGAAAATTATTAGGCCGCAGATAAAATCCATAATATAAGGCAGCTCATTTGCATTTCAATGAGGTGATTAGTATGCCAATGTCATGCCGGGCAGGCACATCAAAAATATAACAAGAATGTATACTACATAGCAGGTATATTTTGTCAATAATTGGAAGGAGCTTCAGGTGGCTAAAATTAAATTTTTTGATTTGAAGATGAATTTATTGCATTGAGATAGAGATTAATATTTATGTGTAGATTTATTTTATTATTAAAATATATGGGGAATAGAAAACAATATCTTTACCTACCTCTATTTATTTTCAAGGAGATTTATCTATATCGCAAATTATGATTAAGTTTCTTAAGCATATGTATATCTTTCTTTATCAAAAAAAACTTGCTAGATATTTTACAGAAAATTTATTATTATTAACTGTAATATCTATTATATTCTTGTGAATTACAAACTTGATTTTTATATTATATAAATTTATTTGAGCTCACAAACGATTCTTAAAAACATCCAAAAATATCCTCAATCTCATTTGAACACAACACACCTTTTCCAATGATTTCTAAGCTATTCCTGTATTTGTTTTGATTCGGTTTCAATAAATATACCCTCTCCCTTGCTCACATTAATTAGCTCAAGTCTCAACGAGATTTGAAGAACTCGTGGCCATCAAAGACAAGTGCCCCGATAATTGATAATTTATTTTTCTGACTCCGAATCCGAATCTGACAATTTCCCATGCCAACCGGAGCACCAAAGTCACAAATAATGAGCACAAATTCCGCTGTTTTTATTAATGCTCGTCAATACCCGACAGTCGGGGCCACTCAGGGAGTCACTAAGTCATTCCCTCAGTCAGTCAGTCAGTCACTCAGTCAGTCGGCCAATGAACTGTGTATGGGGTCGGGGTCTCGACAAATTTGGCAACTTACAAAAAAACGGGCCAAGCATTTGTCGCTGTTCATTTGTGGCTTACAGTTGCTGGCACTCCTCGAGATTTTCCTTCTATGTATTTTCTTTTTTTTTTTCCTTTTTGCGGCTTGTAAGAGTAGGCGGTTGTTGCTTTTGTTGTTGGTCACACACAGCACACTTAAATGGCGGCTTTTTCTTGCTTAACTTTTCTATTTGCCTTGAGAAATATTTTGGGGGAATTGGCTCTTAAGCGACTTTTACATTTGCATAAGCTGGCACACAATTTTAAAACTGATTGCCGCTACTTTATTATCACTTAATGCGCGGGTTTCTCTTTTTCTTTGCCTTCTTTTCTTTTTTTTTTATCTTTTTATTTTTCTTGTTGTTTGCGGTTTCTTGTAACACTCGGTTTTTGAACACGATTCGCCAAGGAGTTCGTTAAAGTCCTCTTGCCGATTTTCCGATTTCCGTGAACCGCTAGAGAGCCAGCATCCTTTGCCGTCCGCCGTTATCGTCCTGCTTGACGCGCGCACGACTGAGTACTGAGTGCGATACCCGGCAGCGGCTCCTTCAGCATCCTTCAAAGCGACAAAGCTACAAAAGTCCCGCGCTCTCGGGAAAGTTCGGAAAACTCGGAAAACTCGGAGGCTGTGCTCTTTGTACTAAAAAGGGCGGCTTCGGCCTCGGAGAGCGAGCGCACACGCACTTGTCTGCAAAGCGTTAAAAGGCGAGAGGAGAGAGAGCCCACAGGCAGACGCGTGTTTCTGGCAGTGTTACTGACCTAGTAACCGTTATCCTTTTTTTTTCGTTGTTGTTCAAGTTTACTCCTTGCCAGGACAACAACAACAACAACAGCAGAGACTGGCCTAGTACAACTTGTCGTCGGCTGCCCTTTTTATGGCCAACTCGTGAGTGCAGCACAAAATCTGCAATTGTGTTGCCATTCGCATTTGGTAAGTTGTTAAGTCCAAAGCCGAGTGTTGGTCGAAATCCATAGCAACGATTGAGCGGCCAAAATCAATTAAAGCGATTAAGCCAAATCTCCGGTAATGGCCGACAGTTTGGTAAACAGCTCAGAGAAGGCTTCAAAAATTTGAAGCAATTATCAGACTGAAAGGAGATAAAGAAAGATTGTTTGTATGGAAATTAAGCAATTATTAACTAAGGTAAATTTGAAGGAAAATATTTTTAATTGAAGCTCTGGAAAATTAAGGCTTTAAAAGAATTAAATCTTTAAATAAAGTAATAGATTGCCTATGGTGCTGAATTTATTTGAGGGGTTTTAGGGAATATCTGGTTTAAAAGATTGTATTATTATTAATATTGAATTTAAATTCTGTTTAAAATGAGACAAGAAGGAAATAAAATTATGAAAATAGGTAACAGTATAATAAAAGCATTAATATCCTTGATGAAATATATTTTTCCACATTTTTCGTTTAGATTAGCATACATTTTATTTGTTAAATATACCACATGAAATATATGTATATATTTCCCTTCGAACAAATAAAAACCAAATGGTCGAAGCTTCCTAAAATTTTGGTGAATCAGAATATGTTATTTTCGTATTTGAAAGCTGTATATTCACAGCTCGCTGTGAATATCAATTTGAAAGTGATATTTTGTTGTTCAACTGCACAGAATTTTGATTGCCCCAAAAATGTGGAATGGTCCGCAGTGCAGCAGCTGAATTCGAGGGATTAAATAAGCGGCAGCAGAACAAACCATTTTACATGGCAATTATGCTGGAACAAGGACTCCCAGGCCTGACCTCTCCTCACCCACCGACTGGTTGGGAATTCGTGTAGAACTAGACCCATTTCAGCAGTCAATTCAAGGATGAAGCTTCGTCCTGCAGGAGCAACATGTGTGTGCACGCGTCGCTGCTCATTCGAAATTCAATTTTCAATAAATGCACACAAATTGATTTTCAGCTCCGGGGCCTTCAAGCGGTGTTACGGAACTCGGCACACACACACACTCGAGCATACAAACTCACACCTTTGCATTAAGTGTAAAACTTTTCAATTTACGTTCTGTTGTTTTTTAGCATCAAATATCCCGAGCTGTCAAAAGTATTTGTCGAGAGATTTTCGGCAACATTTCTGTGAGGGTTCCTACTCGAGCTCCAGCTTCTCCGATCACTGGCCCTTTTATCTCCAGGTCGCTTATTAGACTTTTTGTACGCCACTTGAAGCAATTACAGTTCCGTATTCCATGCACAGAAAATAATTTCTGATTTGAATTAAATTGGAAAATAAATTATATTAAAGGGAAAAGTATACAAAACAATTTTAATACAAATTAAATAGTAATATTTAATTTAGAAAATAAATTATTTTATGGTTGTTTCTTCTGTAATCTCTTAGAAAATAGCTATTCCTCAATCAACATAAGAGCTATACGACTTTCTGTAATTTTTCCTCTTATGATTTGTGTTCGATTTTACATTCTACATTTTACAATGGATCTTAAATATATATTCCTCCATCTTAATTTATTTTATTGTGCACTCCAGATTGGTTATTCCGTACGCACCTACGCCGTACTCCATATGGCACACGTCTGCTCGCTTATCCGCGCCTGAAATTCCGCATCATGCAGCGCAAACACTTGTTAATTACTTTTATTATATCCACAGCTTCACTTGCACAGTCACGCAATTCATCGGGTCCGGGGATCCGGATCCGGTTTGGAGCAGACAGCGGGTGCTGGTCCGGGTTCTGCTGAGTTCAAATGGGGGAGGGACGAGGGCTGTAGCAACGGCATTATTGCCTGTTGCTCTTGCCAGCGGCACTGCGCCACCACAGCTGATGTGGTCGGCCGTAAACATGTGGGTGCGAGTCTCCGTCGGAGTCCACAGCCCATGGTCCATAGTCCATATACCGTATTCTGTATTCTGTATTCCGTATTCCGTATTCCGTACTCCATGCCGCATTCCGTACTCGACAGTAACGGGGCCGTCGTCACACACAAGTAATTGCAATCAGCACCTTGGCAACGAGCAGCTGGGCCAAAAAGAGCGCTTTCACGGATGTATTTATTTATAAAGCAGCCCGTAACTCACGGTGCGTGCTGTCGTATATCTTAACCCGCAACTGCCGGACGGAGAGCACGGAGAGCTCGGAGACGGCAGTGGCTCAAGCGAGTGGATTTAAATTTATTGGTAAATAATGAGCTGCCCCTCCACTGCATTTAAGCTTGTCTTTCAACTCTTTTGACAGGTGTTCTAGTGTTAAATGGCCATCTGTCTGCAATTTATATGCTAATTAAGTATTCTTAATTGTAATGTCTTAAGTACACAGCAAAGAAGAGGGGATTTAGTTGGGAATTGAGTTAATTTTAAAGTGCATAAATAAATTCAATAGGTAAAAGCGTGCTTAAGTAGAGATTAGTTTATAATTAAGCAGTGATTTACATATTTTATAAAATACTTTGAATAAATATGGTATCAGAGAAGCCTTAAAATTTTAAATTAAAATTAAACAATTAATAAAAAGTAAATATTTTGAAACACCTTGAAAGATTTTAAATATATTTTTCTGGGCAGTTTTTTATCGACAAATATTCTACTTTATAAAGCGATAAATTACCGCAATGCTTGTCGAATTGCTTGAATGCCTGATATGGTTTTAAGTTTATACACACACACACGGACACTCCGTTACACCCACCCACACCACTGACAAACCGAAATCAAACACCTTCAGTGCAACCACGTGGCGTATACGCAATGTCAGCTAAGCCAATTTTCAGCGTAACGAGTGCCGCAATTATGCGGCCTTATTCCATGTGGAAATTAACGCGAATTGCCAGCCATGATTGGCATTGTTTTCGTCGCGTGTCGCGGGTGTCACGCGTGTCACGAGGGGCTTGGGGGGTAAGCGTGGCTTCGATCAATTGAAATCAAATATGCAACAATAAAGAGCGACGCAGGTCACATCATCGTATCGATTGGCTGTCACTTGAGAAGCGGCCGTGTCAGCCCGGAGTGGTAATAATTTAGCAACTAATTAAGCGACGGAAATGAGGAGCAATAATACAGAGATACAGAGACAGAATCAGACACAGATACAGGATACAGGATACAGAATACAGACAGAGACGGACACAGACAGAGATTTTTCGCCCCCACTCAACCTCAACACACATAGAGATGCGATCCACAAACGCACAGACACAGAGACGGCTTTTTTAATTAAATTTATAACTTATTTATGATGGCAAGTAATCTTCTTTGGGCATTAGGAGATGTAATAAAAATGATTGAAATATAATTGAGAATTGACATAAAAGCCAAACAAACACACACACAATCAACCCACGTAGCAGACACACACACACGACGACACCAGCTAGCTTATAAAATCCTGCCGGCTGGCTTGGCAGGCACTTACAATCAACGATTACCTTTACACCTGCCATTGTGAAAATAAGCCATAAGCGGAAATTACATCAAAAGGATATTGTTATATCGATGAGCAGCCATCGAGGAGCAGGCGTCACAGTAGCAGCTGTGACTGGAGCCGAGGAGCAGCAGCCAAATAGCAGAAAAATAAAGTATGGCAAGAGGTGCCATAAAATAAATAACACGAGAAACCAAATAAACATTTTGGCAACGGGGCAGAGTCGATATCCAGGAGGAGGGAATCTCTAGAATCCCGAAACCAGGACGAATCCGAAACTTGCCAAGCCAAGTCAAGCCGCCATGTGTGCTCGGTTGTGTGTACTTTGTGGGGCGGATGTTTGGCATAAAATAGACTTATCCTAATGAAAAAAGTCTCGCAGGCACGTTAAGTAAGATATGTGATACCAGGAGGCGATGGCGATGGGAAGGCAGGGATACAGGATACTGTACTCGAAGGAGCCACCCAGCCCGGGGCCGTGTGGCAAAGGATCTTTAAGGCGTCGAAACGTTAAAAGTTAGGCCTGGCAATAGTGAAAGCTAAGCGGCTTATGGGCCCAGGCCAATGGCAATGGCAACAAGGACATCGCATCGCATTGCGGACAAGGTAGCGAACGAGGCTGAAGCCCCTTAAAGATTGCCGCCGGGGATTTCTCATTCTCATTCGCCTAGTTTGCAATACGATAAGAATTTAAATTGAAATAGTTTTTGCGCCAGATATACATATAGTACACATCCGCAGATGACGACACGAAATTCGTGTGTTCCGACTAATTTTGTAATTTATGCAGGACCCTCTACCAATTTACATAGGCAAATGAATGCCGGCGGAACGTGCAGAACCCTCTGGGGGCTTTTAGTTGTATTAACTTATGTTGATGGCTGCTGCTCCACGACGACCAGGATGACTTCAAAAACACAGGTAAGCATCGCTCGAATATTTTCAGATCCGAGCATAAAGAATTCAACTCCACGCTCCACGGCTGCATTCCTTATTTGGGTCAATTGGCAGGCATCGCATTGGAACTTTATAACCCCGGCTCTGCCCATTTTGCGCCTCAAAAGAACACTTGAAACCTCAAGGACTCGAGGACCCGGACCCGGACCCGGGCGACTCGCGAAGCACTCGCTTCATTTTGTCAGTCCTTTGTCTTAGCCTGCGGTGAAATGTTTGCGCCGGGCATTGTCATCCGCAGGACGGCCAAAAGCCAAAGGAGTCAAGTGTTCATTATGCTCGAGGATGCCGCTCTCCGCCACTGGCCACTTGAGCAGTGTGAAAAAGTGGAAGCCATAGGACTCTGTGCACTCTAAATAATTACGGTGAGGTAAGGGGTCTTAAATAACTAAAAATTAATGAAAAATAATGTGTCTCAAACAATAATACAATTTCCTGAAATTCCAAAATTCCTGGAAATTATTTTAGTTTATTTTTCCAAGTTACAATTTTTTCAGAGTGTCCTGGAGGCTGTGACAGCCTTTTGCCAGATAAAAGTGGTAAATAGAAATGCTGCAGATGCCGCAGAAGGCACAGCTGCTGTTGCAGCCGCCACACTGCATTCCTTGGTTATTGTTGTGGCCCTCGACCACGGCTGGAGTGGCCGGGAAGTTGCGACGTCTGCAGATTGTCTGTTTGATTATTTGAGTAGAATTTAATTAGCAATCGGGGGCGGTTGCGAATTTAATGCATAAATCAAATGACAGTGGGCGCGGCTACATTTCGGGTGGGTTGCTGGGCCAAGTTAAAAGGAAGCGCCGGCGGCTTTACGACGACCTAATTGCCAAATGACCTGCATTCGGGCCAAGATACACGGCACGGTACAGGCGGCAAGTGGCTAGCCGGATTCGGGAAACAGGCGGAAGAGATGGCTGAAAGGCAGGCAAAACAAACAAGAGGCAACTTTGTCGTTATTACCTTTTATTAACTGAGTGACTCGGGGCTTGATGGGCTCCCAAAAGACGGGGGCGAATCTCCGAAAGATGTGCTCCAGCCTCCCTCCCAGCGGATCGCGGGGGTCACTTAAAAAATGATGCCCCTTCGCGGGCCATAGTCAGCATTGTCTTTTGTGTCCTCAGCTGACAGGGTATTGCCGTCTTCGTAGCCCGGCGCTTTCCGGTTTCCACCTTTTCATTTCTTGTTTCAGTGCCTCTGGCTCGCGGCATGTTTTTCATTTTCCTTTTCAATTACCCCGCCGCGACGTTCAGTTGGCGCATTTCTCATATATATTTTTTTTTCGGTCTGCCCGGGATTGTTTGTCTAAAAGCGGGAGGAAAGAGGGGATGGAGATCCTGTTGCCTGCTCCTTGCACGGCTGCATGCATTTAAGTCTAATTGCGAGGCTGCATTGTGTGCGATATGATAGTTTGGTTCGTTTTGGACTTCAGCTTCGGCTTCAGCTCCAACTCGCGGGGCTTAGGCTAAGCGGGCTCAGTTTAAGCCCCTTTCATCTGCCAGCTGGGGGGATTTTTAAAGCGGCGATTCCTGGACCAGCAGCCAGGAGCACGGAAATGTAATAAGGAAATCACAAGGCAAATACAGGGGAATTAACTCAAAAGTTGCACGCAAATATCGAGAGTAGGAAGTGGCCCAGTTGATGGCCAAGGCAACAAATGGCCGCCGGATGTCGCTAAAGTGCTCCACTTCCGGTTGCCCCTGTTTACTGTTATTACTGGCTGGTCGCTGCCGCTGCCCTCTGCTCTGCCGGCGACGTAAGAATAAAAATTGATGGCCCAATTCAATGGCCAAGCTGCAGTCCGAACTGTAGAACTTACAGTACCCTCAGAAATATGCTTATTTTTATGGCAAAAATATAGTTTTAAAATAAATAAAATAAAATAGGGCTTTATAATCTAAGTTATATTTAATTTCCAAAGAATAAGCTTGCCCTTTTCTGACACAGAATATATTTCTTCGTCTCTCTGCCCGGAAATAACTTAAACAAGCTCAAATAAAGCAACAGTTAGCCTGAAATTGGGGATTTATTAGAGAGGACATACATATGCATGTACATATATCTCAATCTGCGGCACTCTTTTCTCGGTTATCTAATAAACCAAATTTCCGTTAGCTCATTAAAATGGCAGTCCTGCCAAAAGTGCTGCCTGCGTGAACATTTCGTACTGCGGATGCAATAAAGTGCAGGATTTATGTGCCAGCCGCCTGGCAATTGAATTTAATTTTCCAATGCAGCCGCAGTCGCGTTCCTTCGGGGGCCTTCGAGGACCAAGGACGACTGTCTGCAGTAATAACTGTAATTTTTGGCAAATGTGCACGTCCCTCCTTCATGCTTGCGGCTTTGGCTTTCCTCCTGCTCGTCATATGCAACATGGACATGGTCTTGGTCGCCCCACTCGCATTCACATTACATTATGGACCCCGGACTGTAGTTGATATTTATGTCTTAATATATGCACACACGGCCGGCCCCAAAAATCTAAGTAATATTTCTTAACATCTCAAAGGTCCTGCGTACGAGCATATCCTGCTTTTGTCATCTCGTTGCTCGTTGCTCGTGCAGAATGCGTAATGAATTATTTAGGCCTGGCCCATGACAATTTATCGTTGCATGCATTGGCATTAGTTAAATGTAATTATGTGCCTTCCGAATCGAAATTAGTTTCTGGCCAATGACTCAATGACCTCGAACCTGGCTTTAACTTATCTCAGCCACAATTGCTTCTGCATTTAATGCGCTTTAACTTCAACCTGCGTGGCCGAACTAAGCTCCAAATAAAATGCAAGCAAAAAATCACAAAGCCCCCAGCAGGAATAGAGCTGCATCGCAAAAAAATGCTTAATTAAATATGCAAACTAAGTGACAATGTTTCTAGTTATTAAAATCGAAATTGTTGCGCGCAAATTAATTTACAATTTCACTCGGGGGATTTGCCGGCAGCCCCACAAAAGACTACAAATAAAAGGCAGCAAAAAGCTGAAAAAAAGAATAATTAAATAAATGAATATAGAGACAGCCGGCAATCAGCTTATGTCGTGCAACATTTTAATTTTAATATATGCTACGTCCCTCAATAATTCATTTCAAGGAAAAAATTCAAATGTTTATCATCTAAAATCCTGGCCAATTCTTTAAATTTTGAACGTGGCCGAAAGAGAGAGCCGAAAATAGCGGAAGCCTCTGATTTTTGGCAAGCAAATTCCATTGAATTTGCTTTCGAAATTTATGGTTTAGAAAAATGTTGCCAAAAACTAGACCGGAATGGTGGGTGGTGATGCTGGTCGCCGGGCGGCGGTTGGCAGTTGGCTGTTGGCTGTTGGCGGTCTCCTCGACCAGCGGGAAGATTGGGGGCCCAGCAGAGATAATAGCTTTTGATTACAGTTTATGGATGTCGCCTTTAGCTTTTCGGTCTCCATGTGTCTGTGTGCCGGCCAAAAACTTCAGTTGCCCCGGAAAATGTGGGCTGGCTTTCGGGCATTTCGGGGGTGCCGTGGCGACACAATGGCGACACTGGGCGCAGGACCACAGCCAGGACCTGGACTAGGGGCCTATACACTGGCTTAGTGGCTACGAAAATGTATGGCAGGCGTTTGCAATTATTGAAATTGTTCCATGGCACAAAATCCAATTGACTTTTATGCAAATGAAATTACGCGATTGCTCTCGTTTCGTATCGTTCGTTCCCGTTCCCGTTTTCCTTTCGAGTCGCAGTCGCAGTCCGAGTAAAAGCAAAACATTGATTTTTATTTACCGCTCTGAATTAAGTGCAGCGAGCAACAAAGGCCAGAGTGGGGGAAATGGGGAAAACACGGCGAGCCACATTTTCATAACGTAAGTGAATAGAAAATTGAATCAAATCTAATAATAAATGCTTTTATGCAGCCCTTAAGCACTCTGAAAAGATGACGACAATGCAGACGTTCCTGGCGAGGATGATGATGATGCCGATGATGGGGGAGGGAAGGAGGGTAGAGAGCGGAGGGTACCCTTGTTGTTGATGGGATTGGGGGCTGCAAACAGGGTATCCTCTCCTGGCCAGATTGGTGTCGCTCCGTTGGCCAAAGCTGCAATGTTGTCGCCGCTGGCAACATGCATGCAAGGAGAGTGTGTGTTGGTCCTCCACCCACAGCTAAGGTGGTTACTGGTATTATTCTTGATGTTGCAGAAGGCGGCTGGTACAGAGGAAATAAATATATAAAGGGTATAGATAGGGTCTCAATTTAAGAGCGAATGTTATAAAGGAAAATCTTTCTTTAAGAAATATTTAAAATTAAAATTGTGTTTTTAATCAACCATGTTTAGTTCCTAATGATAGTATTTTCTTTTGTGTATTTAATATTGCTATATATTTATATATACATCTTATATATCCCCCAACAGATCCTTAAGCATGTGGCCCGCTGTAAGTCCCTGCCTGTCCTTTTTGCCCGTCTTCCAATTTGATTTGCCTGTCCTTAAGCAATTTAAATGAGTTTGCATTTTGTCTTTGTTGTCTGCTGTTAGCCAAGTTGTCTATCCGTCTGTCTGGCAGCTTTTAACTACTTTGACTTGCAATTCATTTAGCTTTGCATGGCAAATGAAACGCACCTGCTGCACCTGTCCCGCTTCAGATGAGTTCCTCCTCCTGCTGCTGCTCCTTTTCCCCAGTTAGCCCAGTTTTCCCTTAGGCGGCAACGTGTTGCCAGTTGCCAGTCAATTTCAATAATTCAGACCATAAACGGAGGGGGAAAAGCAGTTACCGAAATGAAACAAAGCCATAAAATGAGCTGGCAAACTTATGGCTGTGAATTTTGCCTCGGTCTGCTTATGATTTTATTTGGCCAGGCCAAATTGCAAGGACCAGGTGCGTGAGGTTGCCAAAATTTGGAGAGGTCCTAGAAATGGCATATACACAAAGAGAAAAGTAATTGTTTTATACAAAAATATAAGTATTTTGAGTACAATCTAAGTCATATTTTCTTAAATAAATATTGAAGTACTTAAATATTTTAAAACGTATAGAAAACTGATGGGGAAATGCCGCCTGAGATGATAATTAAGCACTTAAAACTCATTTAGATTTTATAATATAGAAAACTATAAAATATAATATTTACCATAAGGTTTTCCGATTACTCAATTCAAATGTTCAGTGTCGAAAGCTCATCTTCTTTCGACATAAAAAACTTATAGTATTCTTCTTATATTTAAGTTGTGTTTCAAGGGAGTCCTAAAAATACGAAATGAGTTCTAAATCCATTTGAAGATAATGAACTTTTGATGAAACCGGAATAGAAAACATATTTTACTTTATGACAAACTCTGCAGCTATCCTTGCCTGTATTCATAACTCAATAAAACATCTTGTATTATTCGCGCTTTTATTTCGCCCCACTTTATTGATATGGAGACGCGGGTAAATACAAACTTTTACACCACATAAATTGCCTGGCATTTATATTATTTGCTTAGCATCGTTTATCAGGCAATGTCCAAGCACTCGCGATCCAATTGGCCAAGCCATAGAAAAATACGAGTCCTGGGCTACCAGGGCCCGGCTCCTTCCTTGGCAGCGCTTATTTATTAGTTGGACTTTTGAAAATATCGCATATTTATATTGTATTTATTGTGGCTGCCCGCTTGCAGCTTTAATATTTATTTCCGCTTCCGGTGCTGTGTTGTGCTCTTCTGCCAAGTCCCTGCAAGCTGCAGCTGTGTGCTCATTACTTCACTTGCGGCGTACGTAATTCAAGTGGCTCCTCCTCGGACGCCATCCTCTTAGCCGCCAGGATGCGAAAGCACAGATCCAGAGAACAACAACAATTGGGAATGACACAGTTTTGTCGTTCAGTGTTTGCATAGCGGGATATTTGTGTTCTCTTTCTTTTTTGTAATGCCAGAGAATGAAAGGTTAGTGAGGGTATGTAGGATTCTTTATAGGGAAACTAACTTAAGATATATTTAAGCTGTGACAAGCTATGAATTCCTGCTTAGATATGAGTATAATTATATTCTAAAATATGCTAAAAAATATAACAATTTGAAGAGTTTGAATTACATTTTCTTATTCAACAACCTTAAATGCAGAGCTATATTTTACAAATCCTACTATGATATAGCTTAAATACCCGGTATTTTTAAGTCACATCCCCTTGTAAACGCCTCATCACTGTTTTTATTTGTATTTGCATTATTTCCTCACTGGCCCCGGTCTGGCTTCTAAAGATTTATGTGCAAGTTGCTACTTCAAATGTAATTTACAACAGAGTCTCGCCAAATTTATGCGGGCCGTGGCCGCACAGGATCTGTGAGTCTCGAATCCTGCGGCTCAGCCGAAATCGTAGACTCCGTCTGAGCGCTTTTTAAGAGCAGCTCCGCCATACAGGACTTTGTCGAAATAAAGTTGTGGCACATGAATTCGCCATTAATAAGATAATATCTTACTGAATACCGAACCCGTGTTTCGCGGAGTTTCGAGAGGCTTGATGCAATTACGGCGGAAACTGATTACCCGGACATGTCAGCGCCGTAGACACAGTCGAGGATATTGTCTAGTTTTCTGTCAAATGTCATGAACCGGAGTTCCCCGCTCGCAGCCAGCGAGGAAACTGACATTTGCACTTTTTCCCAGGACCTGGCAGGATGCGAGGCCTTCTGTTCTTGGCGCTCGTCTCACTTCCACCGCATCTTTCTCCTCCGTTTTTTTTTTTCCATTCGTTTTGACTCCATTTTTCGTTATCCTTTTTAGATATTCATATTTTGCCATTGATGATATTTTCACTACTTTCGTATGCATTACACGTACGGCGCCCGCACAGCCGCCCATATATATGTATGTGTGGATCCTGCGAGGGGTTTTGAGGATGCCAGGTCCTGGGGCTGTCTTTGGGCCGTATTAACTCTACCCGGCCGAACGGGGGATGTGTGTGTGTGTGTGTGCGTGAAATTTGCATATTTTTTGACTTAACACATCCTTCAAAAATTGCGAAACGCGTTTGCGATAGCTTTGGCATTTCCTTGACGTCTTTCCGCTTTTCCCCTACAGTTTTTCACCATTTTTTCCTATCCGTTTACTTTCTTTCTTTTTTTGTGCAAGAGAGCTCTATCTATTTGGCCTTTGGAAAAGTTGAGCCCATTAAAGCCAAAACGCTTTAAATGCCGAATTGTGTCCAATGTGCGAGCTGGCTTTTATGGGACTCCCGTGTCCTGGCCAAATTGAATTGGCCGCATTAAGCGCTCGCGCCCCATCGGGCCATTGTGGATGCCAGTGCTGGCAATTTATATGTTTTCCGGACAGATTGTTCAGTTATTAAATGGCATTAAGTGTTGGGAAAAATAATGTCTTTCTTTGGAAACATATTTTTGATTCGATGGGGAAAATCAGGACAATGAAAAATGGGGTTTTGATTTTGCAAACTGTAATGATTTTAAGATATGAAAAACTGTACAGATTTTAGCATATGAAATCAGCAATGAATTGTTATATATTTGATATATAGTGTATCTTTATATATCCTTTTTTTCCGGAGTTTATTTAAATAAGCTTTCTCGACCTGCCCTGATGTATTGTGTGTCCTTTTTTGGGCCAAATTGATTCACAGTGGCTTTAATGGCCGGGGAATGTATTTAAATTTCATGCGGCGCTGCTGAAGGATACCAAGAGATGGGGCTGCAGGCTCGGCTCTCAAGACAAGTGGCGCTAATCCTTGACTTTGCTGCTAATGCACGTCGTATGTCAAACACCAAAAACGTTTACACCCCCGCTGACTGCCGCCCCGTTTGGCCAAAAGCCTCCCTTTTGGCCGCCCGCACAAGTAACGCAATTTATATGCCTTCTTCACTGGCTTGTTTGTCTTGGCAGCTCCGGCGTCGTCTTTCCCTCCGTCCCTCGTCCTTCGCCCCTTTCGCTGTGTGCCGTGCATTTTTCTGCACTTTTGACTTCTGAGCGTGCACTTGGCCAGGCTCGGAGCCTCGGTTACAGCCGGATTGAGCTCCTCCGCGGCAGCCACCATTTTGTGCGCGTTGTTTGTCTTAAGGGATATATATTCCCCTCGGTGTGTGCGAGCGTGTGTATTTGCCAGCACTCTGCCGCAGGCATTTTGATAAGAAAAACAAACACACATACACATTCCCTCTCTCTCTCTCGCTCAGCCCGGCTCAAGTGTCATTTATGCGTTTTAATGCCGGAATTTAATTTTCAAATTAAGTAAATAAGTTTGCGTAAAAAGTTTCTGTGGAGCGGCTTCAGCAAGTATCGCCTTCTTGAGTCGCTCACAAATGCCGCCGCTGGCTGTTCACTTCGCGAGCTGCAGTTGCACTTGCTCCGTAATAAACTCTTGGCATTGACAAAAAATTATATGGCTAAGCCGTAAGAAGCTCGTGCTTAATGGCATTCGGGCCACTTGGAGCGTAAATGAAGCGCTTGAAGTGCGCAGGGCTCTCGGGGATAAGTAATTTGCATGTACGGGATTTGCATGTGGATATACTGACAAAAAGGACATTTTAAAATAAAAAGAAAGGATATAGAATATATTTTAAAAAATATAAATTAAAAATGGAAATATTTGAGATATTTTTTGGGGCAAAAGTCTTATAATTTGAATCTGTATTCAATCACTTCGGGTTCGCCATTCGTTCGAACCCGATTATAATTGTAATTCAACTATACAAAATCAGTAACCATATAAAAAGCCGGAAATAATCACATACTTTTTTGTCCAACTGTAGCAATTTCGGTTCAATCTGTTCCCTGGAAACCCTTTCACTTGAAGACCAGCCTCGAGTCTCGTTTGAGCCATCGCAATAAACTGTGCTCTCAGCTGCTCATCTAACTGCACATAATGGCCGATTCGAGGGCGACGCGATACGATTCACGATTCTGGGACTCTGAACTCGCTTTGAAGTAATTTTCGTTACGATTATAGATTGCTTTTGGCCCCGGCACGAAAATGCTCTTGGCATTTCCGGGCAATTTTCCTTGGCTATTGTATCAATTTGCAATTATGTTTCAATCAATTTTATTGCCATCTAATCTGAGAAGCGAAATAGATTGCTTTTTGTCGAGAAGTTATAGGATATAGCGGAGAATCAAATATGCTGCCACCTGCCATGGATATGTGTAGGAATTTTTATAAATTTGAAAAGCCAACTTAGGATGTTTTGGGGTTTTTTATTAACGATTTCATTTAGTTATGGAAATATTTTTAAATATTTTTTTTTAACAAAAATAGTTCTGAATATAAAAGCCAATAATTTCCTTTATTTTTTATCCAGCTCTAAAGATATATCCTCGCCCCCAGGTGTATATTTTAAATTCGTATTGAGGCAGCCTTAGTTACGCTTATGGACCTTGGCTCCTTGTCACCTTTGGCCTTTGGTCCTGGGCAATAGTCACCTCGGCTTGTTAGGCCCGAGCGTCGCATTGTGGTAAATGGCGTCGCTTGTTAGCCAAGTTAACGAGACTTGCAAGTCACACAAATCCCCGTCCGGAGGCCCATTACCTACACGCTGCCATGTGTGCACTCAGGCGGGAAAACAAAGGGGTGTCAGGGGTGCTGTTGCGGGATGTGTTGGGATGACCCACTGCAATCGGGTAATTGGTCCAAACTGGCCACGCAACAATTTCATAAACAACATCAGAGAGAGCACCAGCTGGAGGTCCCTGAATATTTTGGAGCCGCCTAGCCGAATTCCGCGATTTTAAGGCTTGATTTTATTTTAAGCGACACCGAAAAATATTTATTTAAATTTATGTACTATAGATGAAGCTGTAAAGTTAACTTTTCTATTGGATATATAATTTTTAAATATATTTTTAAATACCGAAAATATTTATAAAATTATTTCAAGCTCATATCATCAAACATAAAAGTGAGAAAAATATAAAAGTTTATATTTCCAAAGTCTTATTAAAACTTCACCCAACTTAATTTAATTTTAACAGTCAGAAGGCTTACAAACTTATTTTTGTGATTAAATAAAATCTAAATAAGTAAACTTTAACTCCTCCCTATTTTTTGTTTACTTTTCCAGTGCACTCTTGTGCCCAGCATCGACTGCATTTTGTCTGCGTGCGGCGAAACATTTATCATCAATTAATGGCATTAGTAAATGTTTGGCAAAGAATTTGGGCTACCAAAATATTTTTGTTCTATATGCAGCGCCATAAATAATACCAAATACCGTTCTTTGTGCACGCACACCCATCGAATGTATGTAGGAGCGACTCGCATATTGAATGCACTGAATTTATGGCACATTTTAAATTCAATTGAATTCATGCGTTGCTTTGTTGTGGAACAGCCCAGCATCTGCCCCTCTCTGTAATATCTGGTTGTATTTTTCGTTTTTTAAGCCACACAGCGTCAGCAAATATTGCTATTAATTCTTAATAATAATAATAGCATTGGTCGATGACGACTGCCTGGCATGGCCAGGCGGCCCAGCAACACTAAGGCTGCATTTTATTTATGGCCAGCACTTTCGCACTTTTATTGTTTTTAAATTTATTTGCATTTTTTTATGATTAAAATATTTTTCATTTGCGGCTTAAGAGCAAATTTATACGCGGGCCGCCGCTCGCCTGTTGCCAATACCTTAAATAAGTTTTATAAATTATCCCGGAATGGCAGCGGAGGGTGGCCGGGCCAGGCCGTTTTAAATAGTTGTGCTTTATTTAATTACGCAAACGCCGCGGGCATTATGCGGGCGCAACAACATGTGGCCGGCTCTTTTAATTAATCCGCCATCAAGGGGGCCGGAAAGGCAGTGCTCATTTGGGCCAGGTCGACTGGCCGGGCCGACAAACCGGGCTTTGGTAATTACACTAAATTCGCGGCACAAATAAGAAAGTGGGGTACGGGGTCGCTGAGAATCTAAATCATTAATTACTTTGCTTGCAAATATTTTTCAGGTTGCGTTACAATTTGGTGAATGGAAAGGAAAAGTGTATAATTTTACTTTATAAATATATAAAAATTATATAATGCATTGAAATTATTAAAATCAAATTATTTAAATCAAATAAAATATTAACAAAGCCTACTACAATTATACCTCTAAAATACCAAGTACAAAATCCCCCTGAAATGTCAGTCACTCTACACCAACGTCTAAAAATCAGATCGATATATTCAGTGCTCTAGCACATTACTCCCTAATAAGTCATATATTTTTTCAACCCAGACATGAACGAGAAAAACGAACTCCGGCGCTTCCTCCACTGGGGACCCATCATCCTTTTGAGCCTCACTTTTGTGGTCACCTGCACCACCCTCCACATGAACTCGATGTGGTGGCCGCCGGGCCCGACCTGGGGATCTTGGGTGAACTATGGCCTCATCTGGGTGCACGTGTTCGCCGTTTTGTACAACTTTTTGCGGACCCTGATGGTGGGACCTGGCTTTGTCCCCAAAAAGTGGAGGCCGCAGCAGCCCGAGTCCACGAAGTTCCTGCAGTACTGCCAGCGCTGCGAAGGATACAAGCCACCGCGGGCGCATCACTGCCGCCGCTGCGATCGCTGTGTGCTCAAGATGGATCACCACTGTCCCTGGGTCAACAACTGTGTGGGCTGGTCCAACCAGACCAGCTTCGTGTACTTCCTTCTGTTCTTCTTGTCAGCCAGCGTGCAAGGAATCTTCATAGTTGCCCCCGCTCTGTTCCGGGGCGTCTCCAAGCGGTACTTAATTAACATTAATATGAAGCACCTGGCCACGGTGGACTTGACCGCGTTGAGCTGCTTGGCCTGCATTATAACCCTGGGCATTAACCTGGGCATGGGCTTGGCCACTCTCAAGCTGCTGCACATGCAGGCGAAGGTGATCTTCACGAACAAAACGGAGATTGAGCGCTGGATCATCAAGAAGGCGGAGTTTCGCCGTGAGGCGTATTATCCTGGCAAACGGATGAAGCCCTTCGTGTACCCGTACGATCTTGGATGGCGGAACAACTACCGGCAGATGTTTGTGCCCTCCGGCGATGGCTACTGCTGGACGGTTCTGCCCGGCTGCAACCAGTTCACTCTGACCGTGGAGCAGTTGGAGCAGAAGAAGGAGAAGCGGGCTCGAACTCGCAGTTTCAAGTGCATTCGTCCTGCCACCGGCTACTGCCTGCCAATTATCTCGCAGGGCATCTGGGTATGCATGACAATACCCTGTAACGACGATCCTCGCATTGTCCTGAAACCAGGTGATCTCGTCCGGGTGACTCGCTCTCATCAGCACTGGATGTACGGGGAGAGAGTGATCTCGGAGCAGGAGGTGATGGAGGGAAAACTGCGCAGTGGTGCCGTGAAAGGATGGTTTCCCAGGGTCTGTGTCCAGATGATCCTGGATGAGGGCTCTGAGGCCGAAGAGAATAACCAGGCTAGTGGAGAAACCTTTGTTGTTGATGACAAGTCCGAGGAAAATCTTGAAGGTGAGGCAGAGGATACCCAGGCAGGCGGAGATGTCGCACACGAAGATCAAGACTCTAAAAAACAAGGAATGGATCCCTATTTTAAACGAACCTTGGAGCTCATCGAAAATGAGAAATATGCAAATCTGGATGATGAGAAACCTCCGTGGGCTGAAGATGAGGCAGAAAATGATTTCGGAGAGCCAGAGTGGAAGACTGCCAGCCCCTGGATAGATGGAACACGCAAACGAGCTCATTAAAGGGCATTCCTTTCGGCGACCTGGGCCACAGAGAAATGCCCCCCATTCCCAGTCGCCGCAATGAAATTGCTTTGGTCAACCGCCGCATTAATCTCTTAACGCGTAATGCTTAATACTTTTCAATATTGCATTAATAAATAAATACTTTCGCCGCGGCAGCAAGCCAAATGTGAATGTTAATGTCGATATTAAAATGCCTCCCGATCGGCTGATGCAGTCTATACAGAGCTCTATGTATAATAATTGAGTTGCCGGTGCGATTTCACGGTACATTGGCCTTAAACTGGCGGCAGCAGCTGCTCTTAACCAGTTGGAAAGTACTATCTCCAATATGGCAGTGGCTGTGTGTGCATCTGCCGGCAAGTAATTTGCAAAGCTCCATTGTTTTTTCGTTCTTTCTTTTTTTTGCAGTTAGGTATCGGTGACAGGAAACAGGAACACACGCGCCACACACATAGGACAGGACATAAAAAAAAGCAAACTGCAACAAGGACGACTGAACGGTATCGAAAGCCAGCTCGGGAATCAATTGAAATGCACGACCTGCAAAAGTAGAGCTGAGTCGCGGATTTGCCATTGTAGTATAAACATGGCCATGTAAATCAATACGACTCTTATATCCTATAACCCTGCGTATCACAGTGCTCCTGTAGGGGGCTGCTGGTGCCAATATTCTTTCACAAAAAGCAGGAAGACTAGGGAAAACACGAAAAAAACAAGGCAATCGTAGGTTTGAGAAAGGGTAAAACTGGAATCTGTTTGAATTTAGTTATTAATATCTTGTTTTTATAGTTGTTAACATACTTTCTTAATATTTTATTATGATTTAAAATGAACTAAAGGAAATAATAAATACAGTAATATAATCCTATTAGAATTTTCTATTATGTTAGGTTACAATTTCATATTTAATCACCTACAAAATTAAATAAAATATATATAAATTATAGAACATATTAAGTTTCCAAGATTTCTAAAATACCCCATAAAAAAGGACACATATCCTTCATTACAGAGGTGTGAGAGGAGCAGACTCTAACTGATAAAAACTGAATGCATTCCTCCGCTGAATCATTAGCATTGGCGTCAATTTAACTGAAAGCCAGTGTCTGATCAATGGGCTCTCCTCCTCCTCCTCCTCCTCCACCTCCTCCTCCTAATCCACCTCCTCCTGAAATGAATACCCCGGCTGGCTAATGCAAATGGCATTGCATTGAGTAATCACTTACAGCAATCATCACTCCTTGTTCCAAGGAGAGCGTAGAAGAGGAGCTGGGTTGTAACAGGATCAGGCGACAAGCAAACAAAGCCCTGGGCCCGAAGGGAAATCCTTGGGTTCCATGTTTGAAGTCCAAGGCTGCGACGGCGTGTTTAGCTCAAAATTAGATAAATGCAATTTGAATTTGTGGGTAAGTTGTAGGAAATATGCCGCTGGGAAATCAGTTGTCGTTGTCATGAGTTAATAGGCGCTGGGAATTGGCTCAAATGACGGGGGGGAGAGAGGAGAGAGCTGATGCTGATCCCCTCTCATATGACAGGCTGGATGATAATTCAATGCAAAAGAGGGCACGAGTCAATAAATATTAGCACGAAGCGTTGGGGCGCATGGGAGCGTGAAATGGACCGGGTTAGACAGCTGCCTGGTGGCCACTCCACTCCACTCCGGAGATGGAATCTCTGGCCATCGGGAGTGAACCTAATCCAAGCCCGATCCCCGGGCCCTGATGTGAGCTGCGTTGTGTTTGGGGTCATTTGGGTGACGGCGTGGAAAATGCAAAACAAATAATCGCTTCTGGCCAGTGGAAAATCAATAGAAAAAAGGATTTCCTTTTTTGTACAGGACTCTCTGGCCTGTCTGGGGAATTGAGGTTACAGCAGCATCCACATCTACAGCCACACTACTACATCCACGGCCGGAGCCACATCCGAGCAGCAGCTGAAAAGTGTGCAGTAAAAATAGCCATAAATAAATCTGCGTAAAAATAAAGCATGTGCCAACAGCCATAAACATAAACAATGCAACTTTCTGCCCCGTTTTCGCAGCTAGTTTTCCTTGTTTTCCATTTGGAAAGCCGGCGCTTTTATAAAGCGGAAACAAAATAAATTTTACATAAACATTTGCCACATAACAAAGGCGAACTTTAATGACTTTTGTCGTTGCAAAATAATTGTGCGTGAATTTTTTCGCTGCCACCACACAAATCGCTTTTCTGGCTTTCCTCCCCCCCGTCTTAGCTTCGAGTGGCAGGACTCGGCTCGCTTTCAATGTCCTGCTGGCATTTAATTTCACGGACTGTCGTCCATTTTATGCTTTGGCAACACTTTTGACTTTTATTTTGAGGCGTCCTCCCCCAGTCCCCACTCCTCCTCGGTCGTTACGCCCTCCCTGCTGCGCCTGTCCTCAGTCGGTCTGTGCCCCGCCCCCTCAGCGCCTCTGCGGCTATTTAGGAAGCTGTCGTGATTGGAAGTTGATACCCTCGCCCGGGCTGGGGAGCCGGCTTTAGCAGGAGCGATCTGGGAGCGCTTTAAGGACGTCTCGCTTTGTCCGCTTGGCAATTATGTGCACTATGACGATTCGGCATTTAGCCGCCCGACAATGACAGGACGGCACAGGACACCGTACAAGACGAGCAGGTGGGAAAAGGCTCGTATCACGTATCACTTACAGTCTGGCAAGCAGAACAAAGGCAATTATGGCGTCATTAGAGCCAGATGCAGCAATTGCATAGGCAGGAAGCACTTACCCCATATCGGTAGCAGCCAGAGAGTGCCAGAGTGCCAGAGTGCCAGAGTGGTTAAAAGCACAGCACCGCCGGCACAGAGGCGGGACAAGGACTACAGGCACAGGCCCCTAGCTGTCAGAGTGGACCTTTATTAAGAAAAAAAAGAAATTAACAAAAGAAGATGTAAATGAGTTTTCAGACTGTGTAAAGGGATAGGTTCTTTGCAAGAAAAAAATTATAGGAAACAAAGCAAAACACTTATTGTGTTTTTTATTTTATTTTTACTTATGAGCACAATTTAAAACTATATAGATTTTATTTTTTAAGAATAAGAAATGTTGTGGTTTTCTTATATGTAGCCACACTCACAAAAATGCCTTAAATTCATGGCCACTTTTTCTTAATTATAGAAAATTGCTCTTACCCTACATTACTATAGGGGACCACCTAAAATATGGGTACTACCCTTGAATGAACCTATAATTTTGGTGCAATTTTTTTGTAGGATTTTTCTTAAATCTAGAAAATTGTTTTTATGAGTGAAGCTGTCACTATTATTAGCAACTTTTGCTATAGAGCCGTGAGCTTCTAAATAGTTCAGGTGACCTGCAAAGCTTGTTCCTTTAACTTTACTAATCTTCGGAATTCGGAGCTCATTCTCGATGTCTCAGTTTTGGTTATACCAGCACCAGCATAATTATACAACTTTAATGTCTCTATCTAACTAGTTCAGAGGGGTTAAGTGAGCCAGCTGCTTAGGTTTTAAACTCGCTGACGGCAATCGCAATCCAATCAGAAAGTTGTAAAAATGTAAAATGATCAAAGGCGCCGGGCTTTGCTAGTTGCGAGTGTAGCCGCCGCCGCATTTCCAACTTCAATTTACTGCACTCGCTTGCTGGCGTGCTATAAATTCGCGGAATTGATATTGAATGCCCTCCGATTTCCATTCATGCTCCGGCTCACTTCGCTTCGCATCGCATCGCAACGCTCGTTCGTCCGGGCTTTCAATCAATTCAAATGCCAAACGTCTAACAAATTGTACGATTTTCGATTTTCGAGGCACCTCTTGGGGGGCCTTCGCTTGGGCATTTTTGTTATTAATTTGTGCCTGGGGCGATTCACGATTACGCTTGGACTGGCCCTTGCGCTCCTCCTGGCATTTCTGCTCCACTGACGAAAGTCCTGATCTGTTGTGGATCATTGAATGGGACGGCCGAGCTGAATGCGGCTCCTTGAGGAACTGCTGGCTCCTCTTTTATTTATGACACTGGCCAAGAGCAGTGGCAAAGTAATTTTTCATTATTTAAAATGAAGTGAATTGCAGTCGGTTGTTCCTGGTCGCCTCTCCTTTTCATTTCGTGCTTCATAAATAATTTATTAATTATAAAAGTTTCTGGCACTCTTGGGCGCATGCAAATTCCTTCCACTCTCTCTCTCTCTCTCTCTTTCTCTTTGCCTGCCTCTTGCGGCAACAGTTGCAAGTGAAAGTTCGGCCAAATATAGCCAAAATATTACTTGCAATGTCATTTTGCGACTTGCCAGCAAAACTTTTTATTAGTTGGCACTGGCCGGGCAGCTCAGTGGACTGTTTGTCCAGTCTTCGGACGGACGGGGCGTATTTTTCATATTTTAATTGACAAAACTTTTTGGCAACTGAACTGATGGGTTTTTGCTTAGTTTCTGTTACCCGGTCCTAATCAAACAGTGGCACCTAAGAAAGGACTCGGACTGCACAGCTGGAATCCTCAATCAAGGCGGGTTTGCATTTAAAGTTTTCAGTTAATTGAGAGGCAAGTTTTTCGAGGAATATCTTGAATGCGTAAAAGGACAGTGCACTTTCTTCCTTTTCTTATATTTTTTCTAAGGTTTCTTTGTTAAGTAGAATAAGGGATTGGTTAAATTAAAACCCGGCTTGCTTTTTGGTTCTATAAATTCCTTTTTTTATCACCACTTTTATTAACAATTCCCTTCTCTTAATAATAACTCATACATGTACTATTTTTATTTCAAATAAATTACTCTTTCTTGTTGTAAATTTCAAATAGTTATGTCCTGTTTTCGGCTTCCCCTAAATATGTTATTGCCAAGGCTTTAAGTGTCTGCAATTTAATGGCTTTGCCAGGCGACACTGCATTTGTGAGTCATGTTTGATGCATGTGGCAACAACCATCGTCACTCAGGCTGTAGGCAAATCCTGCGGCAGTCGCGCACTCAAATTGTCGCAGCATCCTGCCAGCAACCAAGGACCCTCCTCTGCGGTGGGTGTGTGTCAAGGTTTATGTCTAAATATGCAAATACTGTTTGAGCAGAGAGGGCGGGGCAGAATGTCTCTGAATGTCTCATAAATTCGTGATTAATGTCGCCGCTTTGATTTTGTATGCGAAATCAGGTTTTAATGCAGCTGCCACTTAGGCACTGCATTTGGTTGTCTGGATCATGCAGCATTAATGGCTCCTAGATGGAGTCGAGTCTGCTATTATTGGCTTAGACGCTCGCAGTTGCGTTAATGTGTCAGCCTAACGAAATTAGCATTAAAATTTACCAGATTCCATGTGTGACTAACTCAATTTTGCCCACGAGCCAAGGCTTACACCGACGGCTGGCTCTTAGCGAACAAAGGACATTGATTGCCGGCGACACACGAAGCTATTTAGTGCTAGGATACATAGAAGTAGGGAAGAAGGACCCTTCGGTCAGGTTACCTAGAGGTTTTCCCATTAAGCTACATTAAGCTGAAAGCATTGGCCTTCCTCGGTTAATTAGTTGCCGGCACTCTGGCTAAAAAATAAATAATAATCGCCATAACAGTGGCCATAAATATTTATGAGTTGACAGTGGGTGCAGAATCCTTTCAGGACCCTGGCCTCCATTTCGGTTTTCAGTTTGATTGAAAACAGTGCAGCAATCGATTAAATTAACTGCTCTATCGAATTACGGATGCGCCGCATGGGCGGCTTTCATTAAATTGCATTTAATGCCCCAGCGGAGTGGCGAGTCAATATTTATTAACGACATAATCAATAATTTGTTCTCCCCTTAATGAGATTAAAGTGCAGGCAGTTTACACACAAAAAAAGTTAATGCATTTAGCCGTGTCACGAAGAGCCAAGCGAAACGTTTCTCCAACTTTTTAGCCAGCTATTTTTTCCTGGCTTCTTCCCCTTCCGTTCTCATATTTTTTTTTTTTTTTAGATTCTTTGTTTTGCCCACTCTGAACTTTTCTGCACGATTGCGCCAACTTTCATTTCCTGCAAAACTTTTGAATTTTCAAGTAACCATAAACTGGCTAAGCAAAAATAAAAAATAAAAAAAAAAGCTGAGAAGAAAAATCGAGTGTACGGCGAGTGAGTGTGTGTGTGATACTGCATAATTAAGCCCCGCAGTTTGGTGACATTAAGCGACATTGAAGCGACAAACGCCGCCGGCAAAGAGGCTTTCCAACAATTTCCCTTTTCCCATTCTACTTTTTTTTTGCGATTCCCCCGGTTTCTTGCCAACTTTGGCCAATTGTTTTTGTAGTTTTGTTTGTTTGTTGGCTGAAAACTTAAGCCACCAACCAGTCTCCATCACCTCCTGCTCCTCCAGCCAGCAAAGTTTGCGCGACTTAATAAATTAATAAGCCCAGCCAAGAAAAATATGAGCCACTGTCGCTCAGGAGATGAGGACTTGGCCCAAACCGAGTTCATCATCACCGCCATCGGGAGCCGCGGCATCTGGCCCGGCTAATTTGTCGACTTGCCTTGTGATAACCATCAGAGGATTTGGATTTGGCCGCGCCTGTTTGTGTTTGCGTTTGTGTTTGCATATAATTAACGCGACTGTCATGCGTGATGCTGATGCTGCTAAGCGACGAATGATGATGGGCCCCAAAAGTATTTAAGGGTTATGGCCTGGAAGTGAATTATCCTAAGCTCATTGCGTTTGATGTGTGGTTTATGAGCCAGCCGAGGTGTTTGCCGCGGGGTTTATTGTGAGGTCTAAGCTTGGGGAGAAACGGGAGGGTACTATATTCCCTAACTCAATGATTTATTGAATATATTTGACTTCATTTAGAAGTCTCAAGTTTTAAATTAGTAAACACTTCAAATATGGCTCACAACCGACTCTTTTATGGCCTTCTTTCCGAATCATTTAAGACTTAAAGGCGCCCCAATGCCAATTTGCGGCTTTCGCTATTGAAAAAAGGGGAGACTGAGTGACTCAATGAGTGAATGACTGAGACCCCGGGGAAAGACTGGGGCAAATTCCCTGGCATTCAGAGGCTGATTTGACTGCGGCTTGTGGCCAAGAAGAAACCGGGAAAAGCTTGGAAAAGCAGTCTCAGCCGCAGATGCGGTTGTGAGGTCAATCACTGCAATTACTTTCGGGAAATTCGGTTGAGTCGATAATGCGAGCCAAGTTAATTTCTGGCCAGTCAATCATGGCACCTCACCACTTACCGGATTATACAAGTTAGTTGTATTCAGGGACCGCAAGCAATAACCTGGCCTTGTTGGTTGACACGAAACACACAAACTTGTCAGGCGCATTAAAAACTTTACAATTTAAGGGGGGAGCAACACATATTTAAAATGTATTAAATGAATTCCAGCAGCAGGGGCAGCAACAAATGTGTCAAAACTTTTTGGCAGCGTGTAAAATTTATGGCAAAAGATTTGCGACCGCCCAGAACTATGTACGAAATGTTGACAAACCAAATGAGTAAAATGAGGAAAAATCTGCCAAGTTTTCTGCTCAAGGGCCGCCCGCCCACACTGCCTATAAATAAATAATTCCCGACATGGGTAACACATTTCCCTGGCAGCTGCCAGCAGCCGAGAGCGGCAAAAAAGCTGAGGGAATCCGGCAGGGGAAGCCTCAACGCTCTGTCTTCTGGCCAAGTTCGAACATGGCCGCAATTGTTTGCACGTTACGTGGTCATGTAGCCGGGTCAATAATTGGTTTTTTCGATAGCAAACAAGTTGATTGTGATTGCCAAATGATTACACGAATCACACGGACCGGCACTGGTTCTCTCTGGCCCGGCTCCTGGCCGTTGGCCAGAACCTGGCCGAAACCGCATTCGAAAATTGGGCAGCCAAAAGGCTCATTCTCACAGCCAGTTCGGGGGGGAGCCGGAAAGAAATCTTAATCTTCTCTCCGGAGCCAGCAAATTGCTGTGTGTAATTATGTTTGTGGCCTCTACCTTTTTCTGGCCGGTATTAAAATTTTGATAAATGCTTTGGCCTCTTCTGACTTTTGCTCATTGCGTTACCCATCCGCCCCGTGGGCCCCAGAGTCTAATGAAGTTCGCAATCGTCCTGAGCAAATTGTTTGCATACCTTTGGCTCAGTCCGGGCCAAAGAAAAGTGATTGCAAAATCAGTTGATCCGAATGGCAGGACTTTATGGCAACTACTTTTCAATCATTGTCGAGCACTTTCAACCCTAAACGCAGGCCAGGTCCTGGAGTGACATAAAATAAGGGGAATGGGAATGGGAATCATCATGAGATAAGTTGCCGTTGGCTGCAAGCTCTCCTGGCTCCGATAACTGGCAAAAGAGTTACGTTTCGGTTTTATTTCGTAGCTCTCGGAAGTTGTTAAGGCGCTTGGCTATGCAACACTTTTTGACTACACAATTTCGGCTGACGTCTTTACGAGCCCGAGCGCAACTTGAGCGACTTTAAACGACATCAATAAAACCTGCAGGCATTCAATAAAAATTTCTAGGCCGTAGCCCATTTCGACGCTCGTTTCCTGCCACTTGGCATTCAAAACTGCAAAAAAAAATAATAATAAAAAGAAAAACGAAACGTGAAAAACGAAGAAAACGAGCCGAGCTTAAGAAGCCAAGAGCTGGAAGCTGAGAGTTTCAGTAGCCGCTTTTCCCTATTTTTAGTTTAACGTAAAAATGCTTTTTAGGTAGTGCAAAAAAGAGGGAAATTACGATTACAGATTAGGGATAGGGAAAGTTACATCATAAAAATCGACAAAATCGGAAAAAAATAAAAGTTAAAATAAACAAAAACTAAGTATGCAGATTTGTTAACCTTATAAAAACTAGCACA
>JAEIII010040041.1:0-10277 GCA_018905755.1 Drosophila ohnishii | reverse complement strand
TTGTTTTATTTGTATCACTTTTTAATTTTTAATTTTTGTTAACAAAACACAAAACTCAAAAAAGTCGTATTGCATGGATAAAAAAGGCCCCTCCACATTTTGGCAGTAATATCTGCTATACTTTTTTATTTCATTTATGGTTTTGATTTATTTTTAATATTTTGAGAAAAAACTTGTTTTTTTTTTTTACAATATTCTCCGTGCGCGACTTTCATGTGGAGGAGGCTATTTGCCATTTAGTTAAATTTGATAAGGGGTTACATCGTTAAAGGTTACAAATTGGCCTAAAATTTGGATTTTTTACATTTTAAAATTTATAATGCAGTTAATTAATTTGATTTATTATTATTATTTGATTTATTTTTATTTTATAAATATTTTGAGAAGGGCGTCCCATTCGGTCCAAAATCATTGGTTCCACTTGTTCCTGTACCATTTTCTTTTTTTTTTAAATTTGTTTGTTTTATTTTTTAATTTATTTAATTTTTTATTTTGAGAAAAAACTCCTCCGTGCGTCACTTTCATGTGGAGGAGGCTATCTGCCATTAAATTATTTAATACTTTTTGGTTTATTTTCTTATTGTTTTATTTGTATCACTTTTTAATTTTTAATTTTTGTTAACAAAACACAAAACTCAAACAAGTCGTATTGCATGGATAGAAAAGGCCCCTCCACATTTTGGCAGTAATTTCTGCTATACTTTTTTATTTAATTTATTGTTTTGATTTATTTTTAATATTTTGAGAAAAAACTTGTTTTTTTTTACAATATTCTCCGTGCGCGACTTTCATGTGGAGGAGGCTATCTGCCATTTAGTTAAATTTGATAAGGGGTTACATGGTTAAAATGTTACAAATTGGCTTAAAATTTGGATTTTTTACATTTTAAAATTTATAATGCAGTTAATTAATTTTTTAAAAAACTAACTCGGAACCGTTTTCCAAATTAACATTAATTCTTTTTTGGCCTAGTTCTGGATGTTCAAAAATTAAAATTTTTTTTACACACATTTTGATAACAATTAAATTAATTATGCAGATTTAATTAACATATTCAAAACTAGCAAAACTGGCTTAGTTATTAAATTTTGAACCTAACATATTCCACAAAAATTACAATACAAAATATATAATTTTATTATATAATTACTGTATAATTAAATGAAATTTTTAAGCAGATTTATTAAACTTTTTAAAAAAAATTGAAAATACAGCATTTTTGGCTTTTAAAACATACAACAGTGTGACCGGGTATGTGAAAAGGAAATATACCACCTTACTGGCAAGCTTTGGTTTTACAAACAGAACAGCCAGCGGGCACACTGCACCTTTTGCATCAATGTTTTGCCGACAACAAATACAATTTTAAATGATTTACTGACTTAAGGCGACTATTACAAATGGCGCAAACGCAACCCACAGGTAAGTACTGGCCCCGCTAGCAGCTACTGCCATTGGTGTAACCCTGATTCCCTAACTCCCGTCCCATTAAACAGCCAAGCGCGTGAAGCTGGAGCAAAAGCCGGCGCATCTGGTCGAGGAAGATGGTAAATACAAGTGAAAAATCCACATGAAATAGAGAAAAAGTAAGGTAATTGTGTATATCCACCCAACAGAGACGCCCTCCGTGTTCAATCCCAAGTACCGGGTGTGCCCCTACCTGGACACCATCAACCGCAACATGCTGGACTTTGATTTCGAGAAGCTGTGCTCCATCTCGCTAACCCGGATCAATGTGTACGCGTGTCTGGTGTGCGGTAAGTACTTCCAGGGTCGCGGCACCAACACCCACGCCTACACGCACTCCGTGGGCGAGGCGCACCACGTGTTCCTCAACCTGCACACCCTCCGCTTCTACTGCCTGCCCGACAACTACGAGATCATCGACTCCTCGCTGGACGACATCAAGTACGTGCTGAATCCGACATTCCTGCGCCAGGAGATCGCCCAGCTGGACCAAGTGCAGCCCAAGCACTCGCGCACCGTGGACGGAGTGCTCTATCTGCCGGGCATCGTCGGTCTGAACAACATCAAGGCGAACGACTATTGCAACGTGGTGCTGCACGCCCTCTCCCACGTGGGTCCCCTGCGGGATTACTTTCTGCGGGAGCAGAATTATGCTCACATCAAGCGACCACCGGGTGACTCCATGTTCACGCTTGTCCAGCGCTTCGGCGAGCTAATGCGTAAGATGTGGAATCCCCGCAACTTCAAGGCGCATGTCTCGCCCCACGAGATGCTCCAGGCGGTGGTGCTGTGGTCCAGCAAGCGTTTCCAGATCACCGAGCAGGGCGATCCCATTGATTTCCTTTCCTGGTTCCTCAACACCCTCCACCGCGCCATGAAGGGCACCAAGCAGCCGAACTCGTCGATTCTCTACAAGATCTTTTTGGGTGAAATGCAGATTTACACGCGGAAAATACCGCCTGTGGAGCTGGATGACACGGCCAAGGCGGAGCTGCTGGCCACCGAGGAGTACAAGGAGCAGGTGGAGCATACTAATTTCATATATCTCACCTGCGATTTACCACCGCCGCCGCTGTTCATTGACGAGTTCCGCGAGAACATCATTCCGCAGGTGAATCTCTACCAGCTGCTGGGCAAGTTCAATGGCAGCGCCGAGAAGGAGTACAAGACGTACAAGGATAACTTTATGAAGCGCTTCGAGATCACCCGCCTGCCGCAGTTCATCATTTTGTACATCAAGCGGTTCACCAAGAACACCTTCTTCCTGGAGAAGAATCCCACGATTGTCAACTTTCCCATAAAGTGAGATTTTTTGGTTTATTTATTTCCCAATTTCCCAGACTAATGGGACTCCCTTGTTGCAGGAACGTGGACTTTGGCGACATTCTGGGCATGCGAAAGCGGGACGGGAACGTCAAGGACACCAAATACAATCTGGTGGCGAACATTGTGCACGATGGTGACCCCAAGAAGGGCACCTATCGCGCCCACATTCTGCACAAGGCCAACGGTCAGTGGTATGAAATGCAGGACCTGCATGTCACCGAAATTCTGCCCCAAATGATCACGCTCACCGAGTCCTACATACAGATTTACGAGCGCTGTGCGGACACCTCCTGATCCCCGGGATATTTTACTTACCTTAAGCTGTGTGTGTATAATTTATAATATGACTCCAACCAGCATACAAAATACATAATTAGGCAGGAAGTAAAGTGAGCAGTTGCAGGAGACTTTAGTGGGTTTAGCGATGGGTTTTACTAGGACCCCGCAGCCTCAGCTGTAGCTTGAGCTCCCCAGATGCGCATGCGCCACAAATTGGGGCCACAAACATGGGACAAAAAATCGATGAGCATTGAAAGCCAGTTGACAGCACGCAGGGAAGGCATTAGGAAGCATGTCGGAGCAGCCGGAGATTAGCCACACCTACGAGACTGAGTGCCAGCGGGCAGAGCTCCTGGGCCTCCAGCCGCCAGACAGAGCCGACTTCGAGCGGAAGCGCCAGGCCAGGCTGGAGCACGAGCTGGCCGAACAGGAGGCCGCCGAGGCGGTGGTAAGCATCGCCTCTCTGTAAACCGGATTAGCCACTCCAACCGAGTCTCCTTCCACCTTAGCTGCTGGAACAGCAGGATGAATCGCTGGGCGGCGTGGGCGGCAAGCTGGGCGAGCTCAACAGCATCCTGTCCAGCACGCAACAGAAGCTGAATCGCTTCAAGCAGACAGCCTGTGGCAGTCTGACAAATATATTTTCAAGAGCCAGTTCCGGGTCAGTGGATCTAACAGCGGGTGGGACTACCGCGGGAGCCAACCAGGAGGAGCGTCCGCCTGTGTTGGCCGCCAAGCCACCGCCAACGGCGGCCGAGGTAAGCGCCGCCAAGGCGGCCAAACAGAAGCGCATGGACTCGCAGCTGGACAAGCTGGATGCCCTCATCAATCAGGCGGACAATGCCCAGATCGCCATGAGCGAGCAGACCCAGCAGATGCGACGCCTGGCCAAGTAGGGAGTGGAGGAGGAGATGAAGGGTTTAAAAGCGAATTCAAAGCCAGGTATTATTTTTCTTTATCTTATTCGTTTCTCACTCTCATTTATTGTTATCTTTTCCCGCCTCTCGCAGCCAATCCCGGCCAGCCTTCTGTCCTCGGAACACATGAGTTTCGCTTAAAAACTAAACACACAAGTTGAGAGTTACACCCAAAGCGCGTCTTCAATCACATTTGTCGAGGGTGCAGGACGGATGTCCTCCCTCACACTCATCCCGTTGACTTTATCTACTATATAGTTATTATATATATACATATATATATGTGCAGTTAATGATTAACATTCGAGTTTTCAAAAGTAATCCGCTTTACAATAGGATTTCCCTCCGCGTTGTCCTTGTTTAGAAGCTGAATTCAACTCGAAAATGTTTGACAATAATCTTGTTCTGTTTGGATAATTAATTATTTGCGATTTCTTCATATTAACTAATTGTCAGTGAATATTTCTTTACATTTTTAAATTTATATACATGTTTTTTTTGGTTTTTCTTACTAGGGAAAAGTGATTTTTTGTTTGTTTCAACTTTAACAATTAATTTGATTTTAAAATAATTGTTATAACATATTGCTTTCTTTGCTTTTATTTTCTTAGCTTTTTCTTTCCTTTACTTTTACTTTCTTTGATTTTGTTTACCTAATTACTAATTTTGTTTACTAATTTAACCAATTAAAAGAAAAACAAATATACAAGTGTACAAAAGCAATACATATTTGTTAATTACATAAAATGCCCATCGAGTAATATTTGTGCTAGAAGGTAGCATTCCAGCTAATACTTGTTGATTACTTATACCAGGGCATCGCCAGAAAAAGGCGATATCGAGTCAAGAAATAAACAAAATCAAAATTTTCTTCACTAAAAATTAAAATAAATTGCTTTGCCTTGGAGGGAAATCCATAGAAAATTCACAAAATCTGTAAACAAATATATAGATATATAAATTAATATCTAAATTAACTAGAAAAGCCAAAGAAATTGCTGGAGATTTTAAATCCTGATAAAAGGTGTCAAAACAAAAGCTACAAAACTAGAAGCACCACAAATCTAGCCTAGATTTGAGGTCCCTAATTATTTATAGCCTGCCTTGAGCCACCTTTCCTTATATTTTTAAAATTCCCAGCAATGTCTATGGATCCCATGACGGATGACAGGATAATAACTTTTTACAGCAAATAAGGTTTGAAGGCGACTACTTATCCTCCGAGGAAGCCGACGAAGTGGACGTGGAGAGGTTGAGACAACGATGCGGCGGTGTGGGGCACCGCTTGATACCAGTGCACCTTTCCACAGAGTGCCCCTCATCCTCGTCGGAATCCGAGTGCTCGTCATCGCTCTCGCTCTCGCTGCTGGCATGCCCGGCATCCGTTTCGTACTGATCATCCGACTGCTTCTTGTCCAGCCGAGTGATTGCATCATCATCATCATCAGCCATTATAACGCCCTCCGGTTGCGCCTCATCCTCGTAGAAGAAATACGACAGCTGCAGGCCCTCCGTTACCGAGTTCAACCGCCAGGCATATGGTATAAGCTGAGTATTGAGCTCGAAGCGTTCCTGCAGGGTTTGAAACATTGCCGGCGAGATCTCCATTTGGGGCACCGACTGATGTGCCTGCCACTGCTGCAACAACGGCGGCTCCTGCTCCTGCTCCTCTTCGCCAGCTCCAAAGACGCCGTAGTAGAGTTTGCAGGCGCGATAACAGCGCAGCTGCTGCGAGTCCGGTTGGATGCGACGCAGCACGCGCAGCTGTGACTCCACCACATGGATGAACATGTACTGATGACGGCGGCGACTGGGCAGCAAGGTGGCCAGCACCGCGCGACTGGTGGTCAGGCAGAGCTGCGGCAGAGGCTGTGGCCACAGGGAGTAGAGCAGTCGCTTGACCAGCTGGGTCATCGAGGAACTCTGGAAGAAGTGACGCGGCAGGGTGGCTGTGGCTTTACATTCTCTGCCTGGCAGCCAGCGCACTGCATCGGCCCAGAGGCGGGCCGCCGCCCCATTGAACATGGTAACGCCCAGGTAACGCATGCAGCGCTTGCAGTACAAGTGATCCTCGCGGTTCAGGATGCTGGGACTTGAGTCTCGTTTCATGCTCATCACCACATAGTTGAGGCCATAGAAGAGATCTGCCTCGCCGGGCACCAGGCTTGGCACCTTGCGTTCACCCTCGCATCCGCCCGCCACGCCGTGGCTGTGGCAAAAGAACTCGCTGGGATCCACCACGCAGCTGGGAAACTCGCGCAACCGGCGGTAACAACGCTCCTCCACCAATGTGGCCCGGCAGTCGCGGCAGGTCACCGTGATGGGTTCGTTTTCGCGGCATGAGAGTAGCAGGGGCGCCATGGCTACCTGGACGGCACCGCCGTCCAAGGCGTCCAGATCGATCTGGGTATAGTTGAAGCGAAAGCTTATGTGGTGGCCGGTGACCACAAAGATGGAAATGCAGCCGATGTCCATGCCGAAGCAGTCGTGCCGGATGACCAGTGACTCCACCTCCTCCTCATCCGTCTCACTGTCGCTGTCACTGGAGGTGCTGGAGGAACTGGCACGACTGGCGGTGCTGGCAGTGCTGGAGGAGGCGCTGCCCGACGACTTGGCAGCTATGTAGACATTGTGCTCCCGGATGACGAGGCGGGTCTCATTGCGATCGGCGATGTTGTGGTCGAACTGCAGAAAGACCACGCCGCTGCGCAGGTTCGGACGCAGCTCGATGCACAGCCCGGTCAGGGACATCCTGGCCAGTCAGCGGGTCCAGGAGCAAGTCCGTCGAGTCCAGCAGGCGCAGATCTCCACGATTAGTCGGGAAATCGGCCTAAAAACGTGAGTTAAACCCGGGTTTAGATAAAAAAAGTGAAGAAAAGCCAACGGAAAAAAGGAAAACAAACTTCGGCATAGAGATGGCACTTCGATAGTTTGGCGCTGGTAGAGCCTCCAATTAATCGATGTTATTTAGTGTGGCCAGAAGCAGTGGCGGAAACACCAATTTATCTTTATCTTGAAACAAACCACTTTCCTTACCTGGAAAAAGCTATGCTTGTATCGCAGTGTAGTCTTCTAATGTCATCTAGAAATGATTTAGTACACTTACGTAGTTTCATTACGTTCCCGTCCACTTAGGTGTGGCCAGCTGCCGCGGAGGTTGAAATCCAATCTTTGCCAAATATCGCAGTAATAACACGGTAAACAACGCTGGGCACACTGCACAAACAGGGATAAACGCGATAAAATGCGAAAAACAAAGCCCCGTGTAAAACTCGTCGAAAACCGTGTATAAAGTAAAGGAAATTGCTACTCGGGCTCCTATTAACGGCTCCGGAGCTTGGGTGACGGGCGTGGAATCGCGGGTTCGTGAACGGTCAACGGTCGAGCGAAGGCAGATCGACGAAAAGGTCTTTTCATCGTTCGCCTTAAACGCATTTCGTTCGTGCAGCACACACACACATCCGCAGATCGAAATACAAACAAATACACGCAACGCGCAGCGCATATACACAAAGAAAGAAGGCAAAAAGGCAGCAGTGAAAATCGACAAGCGAGCGCACGCATGCACACACAAACAAACACACACACGCGAAAAAGTGGATATATATCCAATATATTGATGTTGTGTGCGCCGTTGTTGCTGCTGCTGCTCTGTGTGTGAGTGGAGTGAGTGAGTGAGTGAAAGAAAGAAAGAGAGGGCGGCAGAGAACAGAGAATAGAGCCCGCGCAGGCAGGATAAAACAGGAGCGACGACGAAGATGAGCCAAAGCATAGAAGTGAAAAAATAATTAAAGGTTGCCCAGCGGCGGCACCAGCAGGCGAAAGGAAAAGACGAGTGAAGAGCAGGGAAGAGGGCTGAGCGGAGCGGACTGGCGCAAAGGCAACGGAACGGCAAAGCGGAGCAGTTGCAGCAACAACAGTAGCAGTAGCAGCAGCAAAAGCAGAAAAACCAAGGCAAAAGCCAGAGTCGTCCCCAACACAAATTGGCCATCCCGGTGTCCCTCGCCAACGACATTCTCCATCGCCATCGCCCTCCCGCTCTTATTTTTGGCAGTCGTCGCATCTCGCTCTCTCTTATTCGGTGGGGGGTACGAAAAGTTCACATGCAACAACAACGACAACAAACAATAGCAGTCGCCGTCGCAGTCGACGCAGGCAGAGGCAGAAGCAGTGGCAGTGGCAGAGACAGAGACGAAGGCAGTGGCGCACTGAACGTATTTTGTACATAAACATAAAAATAGTTTTTAAATCAATTTAAAAGAAATCCTTAAGCATAAATATACAGTAATAACTAATTAAACGAAAGCAAATCAAGTAGACAACGGGAGATAACAGAAAGCGAAGAACAGAACGCAGAGCCGAGAACCGAGAACGTAGAGGAAAATAGAGAGACAGGAGAGTACGCTACGCAAGAGAGAAAATCGCGAAACGCTCAACGAAATTCGCCTTTTACACGATTTTAAATTGAGCGTTGGCACATCCAGAGATCCATTATACATCCATCCAAAACGAAAAGAGAGGGAGAGTAAAAAAGTGCAGAGCAGCGCTGAGCCGAGCTGAGCTGAGCAGAGCAGAGAAAATAAACAAAACACACAGCGGAGGAGACCAGAAGAGGAAGCAGAAGCAGAAGCAGCTGAAGGAGCAACTGTAAACACGGTCCCACACACAGCCAGACGACACACATACCCGCAATCACTCACTCGCACTGCACACACAAACATACACACACAGCGGACACATACAATCTCAGCCTCACGCTGGCGAATCGCAACGGCAGCAACAACAGCAGAGGAGGCGACGCAGGTGGAGCTGGCGGCGGAGGGGGCGGGGCAGTGGCCGCCGCTGCCCGTAATAGTAACAACAACAACGGCAACAATCCTGGCGGAGGCGGAGGAGCGGCTGCTGTCGGCGCTGGCGCCGAAGGAGCTGCTGGCGGCAACGGAGGAGGGGGAGGTGGCGGCGGCGGCAACAACAATGCTGGCGGAGCGGCAGCCAACGAATGGAATCAGGAGGAGATGGATCGTTTCAGTTTCGACGACTCGATCCGCTTCGAGGAGGACTCGCTGTGCAGTTGGAGCTCTGAGCCGGAGTCGCTGTGCAACAACTGGCGGGGCTGGAAGAAACCAAGCAACGCTGCGGGCAGCGCTGCCGGCGGTGGTTTAGGCGGTACTGGAGCCGGTGCCGGTGTCGGATCCGGAGCCAATGGCCTGGGCATCGCAGCGCCATACGGAGCGGCGGGCCTGAACGGAGCAGGTGCTACCGGATCGTGTACGCCGGGCGGCAGTGCAGCAGCAATGGGAACCCTCTCCACCTGCGGACGATATTATGGTGAGTCCTAAGATCTAGTCTCTCGAAGACTCCAAAGAAATTAAGAAGATTAGGAATCTATTTTTGGATTTTTAACAAGGACATACTTATCCTTGTTTTTAAAGGTTATTGCTGTAAGGAAAGACATTGTAAGGGTGTTACTTCTATTTCAATTTGTATACCCTTGCAGGGTATAATATTTTCAGTCAGGAGCTAGTTAAGCAGTGAAGGACTCTTTCCGACCTCATGAAACATATATATTCCTGAGAGTCTTTCTAGCCATGTTGAAAAGGAAACATTTTTTTAAATTTAAAATTATTATTTATGATCGATTTTAATTTAATACCTCTTGACTCTATTGCAAGGCTATACATATTTTTGCTTTCCGGAGTTATATCTCTTCCTATATTTCTATAAAATGTAACTGATTTCGCCTCCAATCCAATGTTACTCTATCCGGTATCCAATAGTTTCCCATAGTTCCTCTCCTCTGAAGAAATCAAACCTTGTTCCTCCTTAATCAGCTGATAAGCCTCCAGAGGTTTTGGGTTTGTTTTTAAGCTGTTTAAGCCTTGTTTGTACTATTATTTATTGTTTCAAATACTTAATATCTAGAATATTTATATCTATAATCCTTTAGCTCTTGTTGTACATCCTTATATTCATTGCGTGCAAATAGGTCTTAGGTGTTACCGTCTGGCAACTCTGTGTTGGCTGAAATTATACGCATGACCTTTTCGCTGTTGGTAAATTCTGTAAAATTGGCTTAAGGGCAGTGCAACAACAGTGCTGTAATTGTTGTTGCTTTGTCTGCAATTGTCTTTTCTTGTCTTTTTCCTTTTTGCGTTGTCTTGCCTTGTCTTTCCTCGATATCCTCTGCTTATCGTTAAAGTCAAAATCACGACTTTTTAGCCTGGCTACGTTCTCGTTTTCCTTCGTTTTTTAGTTTTTTGTTGCTTCTCCTTTGTCTTTTTGTGGCTT